>JACXGM010012625.1:0-23809 GCA_016801145.1 Umbra pygmaea | reverse complement strand
CCACCGGCTTAAAGGCACAGGGGTTGCGGTGCCACCGGCTTAAAGGCACCGGGGTTGCGGTGCCACTGGCTTAAAGGCACCGGGGTTGCGGTGCCACCGGCTTAAAGGCACCGGGGTTGCGGTGCCAGCGGCTTAAAGGCATCGGGGTTGCGGTGCCAGCGGCTTGGGCCCGCAATCGCTGCTTGCAGCTATATTTAATGTTGAGTTTGCTAATCACAAGGCACAATGCCTGATTTCAACCATAACTGAAACAAAAGCTATCCCAGAACACCTACGATTAAGAATTGTTGACTTGCATGAACCAGGAAAAGGTTACAAAAGTATCTCTAAAAGCCTTGGTTTTCATCAGTCAATGGTATGACAAATTGGCTGACACTATTCAGTGTTTGGTAAAGCGACTTTTCAGTTACATTCCAGTTACATGTTGAGTTCAAAAGTTTTGGGAAGTCTCTAAGTATGACAAAATGATCAGGTAAATGGAGTTCATATCTTAAAAGTAAGCTTTAAAACCAATAGAAAGAGTAAAGAAAATATCAATCATGGTCACCAGTAAGAATTCCATTTACCTGATCATTTTGTCTTAATTAGGGACTTCCCAAAACTTGTGAACTCGGCAAGTAACTGGAATGTAACTGTACAAGCTATTTTACCCAACACTGTATGTTGTAAAATATTTTCTGACCCTCCTCTCTTTTCACACGATAGAGCCCAGAATGTCAGGAAGTTTATCGTCAGTGCTGACACTTAACATCCCTATCCCTTACAAGAGCAGTCATGAGCATCTGGACGAGGTGACCGGCTTCTATCCTTGCCGTACATTTGCTACATATAGGGACTGCTGTAAAAATTGAGTGCTTTCACTAGCTTTTCTATTGATAAACAATATACTATTAGGCAGTTTCTTACATGCAGCTCATGTAATGTTGATTATTGTATTTATTCTCCATGTAAAAAAAGCAGGAGGCAGAATGCAGGAGCTTCATGAATAACATTTATTTCCACTGTCGAATACCAGGTGTAGTCCGGAGGTCTGACTCAAATCATATATAGCACCTATACCCGAAGTCAGTTGCATATGGTGGCACAGACCTGAATCAGCAACACTCCTATACTTGTACTAAATACAGACATACATTCCCGGCGATATTTAACGTGATATCGGCATGAATAGGAATAGATGCTTCGAGAAGACAGCTCCACTACACAACACACTCCGGGTTTCAGGAAGACAATGACCGACACAACAATTAGGCAGAGGGCTACATATAACAAACACTGATTAGAAAACAAGGGACAGCTGATGTAATGAAGGTGCAATCACATAGACAAGACAGTATAAGTGAATTTGGAATATCTTGAGAATGTCCAAGTCTGGACACCAGATGGGGCTAAGCCATCCTGTGGCGAGTCCCATCCAGTTGTGACAGTTATACAAAGGAATGATCAAATATCAGGCTACGTCAGGCTAAGTGTAGATTAATTTTCTACCTCAAAAATTCTCTATCCACTTGGAATGAATAAAGAGGTAGCACAAAACTTTTTTCTATAACTTGTATATGTTTTTCCTTTAATTTTCTCTGGGGGTTATGTAGCTTCATATTCTGCTCTCCTGTATCTGTATTTAGATTAATATAATATCAAATGTTTAATACCTAGGGTATGTTTGTTCTGTTGTGTTGACTTGTGAATATATTACTGTATATCCAAATAATATGAGATGGATGCCATTTTATTATTCTATGCTATTGCAAATCATTGATTTTCTTTGATCATGTGACATGTAAATGGGCCTTTAATAGGTGCCAGCTGTGTGCTTTTCTTTTAGTTGCTGACTTACACTGATAATGGCGAGACTAAATAAATACTTTGTCCTTTTCTGAGCCACTACTTTTGGACTTTTCATCTGTGTGCGGGTCTAAAAACCCCTTTGTCATACGACAAATTGTCTATAAATGAACATTCAGCACGGTTGTTACTCTCTTAATAAGTGGCCATGCTGCAAAGATGACTGCAAGAGCACAGGAGCAAAGACATCTCAATGAAAAAAAGTGAAAAAAATCCTACTGTCAGCTAAAGACTTAGAGAAGTCTCTGGAATATGCTTACGTACATCTCTGTTGAGGAGCCTGCGAAACGTAAGAATGGATTTTATGGGAGGACACCACAGAGGACGCCACTGCCGTCTGAAAACACATTTTTGCAGTGCTACTGGCAAAATTATCTGTGTGGTTTGGAAGGAACACACAAAACTGTGTGGAAAAAAAGGCACAGCACCCCAAAATCAAAACATCATCCAATAATTGTGGTTCAGGGGGCATCATTGTTCATCAAGCAATTTTTCTGCAAGTGATTTCAGGAAAGGATTGTGACAAATCAATATTAACACAACTAATGGTATTTAATGTTAATTAAAAGCATACTTACACTGTAATTACAAAGTTCAAATGTAAAGAGGAACCATTTGATTTTTTTATATTCTAATGCAATCTGAGGGTTCACAGTTTATGTTTAAGTTACTTCCCGGTTTCATCCTCTGTGTAATTTCAATTCATAGGGTTTCTTGCACGCATGGTGCATAAACACGCACACTTTATGTATTTATTCCGTTCCTCTACAGCTTGTTCAAAGCACTTTAAGCATCACTGTTTCTGACAAGTGTTGCTTAGGTTTTTAATTATTGATTCTGGCATATCCAAGGTTCTTTTTAAAATCACTTATATAAATCCAACTGTGCACTTAAAGTAGAGCTTAAGCAAATATAAGAGAAAGGTAATTCAGTTCTATATGCACAATGAAACACCAGACGTGTGAGATTAGGGTAAATGTGAGATTATATTTATATGAATCCTTTTCTCATGGTGATATGTAAACAATCATACAAAAAACAAGAAATTCAGACACGTGTACATTTCTGGAGCCATGGAAATGGAAAGCCTTGTACGTTTACCTTACCATGTGAGTTTACCTTACCATGTTATGCCTGAACTAAATGTTCCCCAAGTAATTTAATATGTAACTGATCGGTCTATTCTTGGAAATGTTACAGTAGAACGGCATTTCAGTATGTACGAAAGTTCACATTTGAATGGTCATTTCCGTAAATCTGTCTATGTAATGCCATGAGAACAACATGTACATTTAACAGTAACAGTAAATGAGCAGTGGATTATAGAATGACCATGCGTACAGGGCCACTTGCAGGAATGCAGTTGCTGATGAGCATCAGTTACATCAGACTACGATGTTCATAGATCCATTCAACCACACAACAGCATGATACAGTATGGTGGTGATCGTAATATATGTGGAATGTCCATATGAATGCATTTTTCTACCCATGGTAAAGTTGTCTTGGTTAATTCCCTGGTGTTGTCACAATTAATTTATATATTTATACCTACCTAAACCAGGAGTGTGTCAAATTCTATGAAAAATTGTACTTGAGATTATTTGAAATGGTGAAGCAAATGAAGTGAAACAGGCATGTTTATATCACAAATATGAGCTAGGATGTGTTAAACTATTCAAGGCCCATCAAACAAAAACCAGCATGTGATGTGAATTGCACAGGGCCTAATTTTAGGCGTTTCCAGTTCTTAGTCTTTGAATGGTCCTACAGAGGATGAATAGGAAGCTGTCGCTGGTTTAGATGCGGTTTTAAGATCCATTTTGCTCCAAACCTACAGTTGATCTGTAACACATTTTATTTCACATGCCTCAAAAGCTCTTAAACATTTATTCTGAGGTAAATCAACAGCATGCTTAAGAGTGGATGCTGCTGTAGTGAATGTATGCCAGCACTCAGAACTTCTTGAGGTCATTTGAAGTTTGGCATTATTGTCTTTTCTGCTACATCTAACATGGATATGGCATCTTGTCAACAGCCGTAGGTTTATCTGTAGGGTTTCCAATTATTATGCACATGACACAGTTGCATGTTTGCCCCTTCCTAATTTCTTTAGAGGAAATTGAGGAAAGTAATGATAGTTTTCAGATCCCTAACTGTATGTATGTCTGGAGCTGCTTACGTACATGTCTGTATCTCTGCTTTGGGATATTATTTTATAAAGATGCCTTTAGTTGGAGGTGATTTTATATTTCCTTCTCGCTTACAGTTGTCTCCCTGCTCTCTCTATCTAGGCCAGCCTAGGGTTTAACAAGCAGCAATCAGCTGACAGTCCCATGCTCCCACGTGCCCACACAATCTTGTTAAAGCATGCAGTTAATCTGAGGAAATGGACTCTTCTCAGGCAAGTAGGTCTTTCATCAGCCCATTGTCTGCTGCGATCATGCTCTCTATCTGACAAACACATAGATCCACATGAAGGAGCCACTTAGATTTAAACACACAATAGCGCTTTTGTATCATTTCAGCCACTAGTTTTTAAAAACTACCACACCTGTTATTTATCATTAATTTTGTATGTATGTTCGTGGTTTTGCTATTCCTTCATTTATAAAGTAAACACCAACTCTATCAGTAAACCATACGATATAAGGAAGATTAGAGCTCAAGCATAATATATACAGTCTGTACATGAAAACAATAACCAGTTCACACAGAATGGTATTTTTATGATCAAGTTGCATTAAAAATGATGCCTTAAAAGTTACATGGCACATTAGTTTTGACACTAATCAGGAGTGGGCTGACATTTTGGTCAAGCTGTATCTGCTATTTAAGTGAAAGATGCATTTGGTCAAATCTAATGTCTCTTGTACGTGTCGTTATTAATTTGTATCCCTCAAGTCAAAGTTGGTCCTCCATGGATAATTGAAGCCATTGTGTCACCACAAAGCAGATAATACAGCACTCTAACTGTTCCTCTAGAGACACTCTGGTTTCCACTCCAGAAAAACAGAATTTATTTTATTCTCCATGTTTCTCCCCCTCTCAATCATTCTCTCCTCCAACCCTCTATTTCTGTCTTCTTTGTTTTTTACTCTCGATCTCACCCTGTTTCTCTCGCCATCCCTCTTCCTGTCTTTCTCATTATTTGTTTCCCGCTCCTACCATGTAATAGATGTATCTGACTTGTCAAGTACATTTTAACAGATTATTTCAAAGGATTAAACATTTTCATACCATCTCTGTTTGTTCTCCCAACCAATTCAGGTAACTTACTTGAAGCAAGAGACCGACTTGTGGTGCAGACCGACAGAGGTAATCAGTCTCCGCTGATGTATGCAATTCAGTTACTTTCAAAAACTAAACAGTGCTGTGCCAAAGTCCCGATCACGTTCCTTAGAACTCCAAGTATCCTGTCTGAATTCATTCTGTTCATTGCCATGAGGTGTTTGGAAAGGCTGCTCTAACACCCTCATTGAGTTTGCATATGACACAACCTTTAGTAGGTTTGATCAACAACAGCCAGGAGACTGACTACTGTGAAGAGGTCAGAGAATTAATAGTATAACAAACACACCCTAAAAGTCAACAAGACCATGAAGTAATACAAATTGTAAGGTGGTGTGTTCGGCCCAGCAATATATTACTGGAAACAAGCTCAGTGATATCCAAGCCATAGAACTGCTAAATAGTTAAACTGCTGCATAACAGGCCAGACCTTATGTGCTGTTGGTACTGCATGCTTTTCTCAGTTATTTCATTCTCACTATAATTTGAACAATGTAACTGACAGAATTTATGTTTGTGATGCCTTCAATCAACATTTTATTAGAGCTGGAATTGTATTTAAAGACAGAAATGGCAATGATATAAAGCCCCAGAAAGGACTGATTATGATAGCAGTACCATGCTGAGACAACCATCGTTCTCATTTCAGCAAGTTACCTCTGAGGACATTTTTAAAGCCCCTTTAACTATGGATACAAAATTTGCTAAATCTTTGTCTCTTGCAGCTTGTGTCAACTATTATTCCTGTGCTACTTTTTTACACATTTTTTACTTATCCATGTTTTTGCACATACCCACACTACGGACAGTGTTACAGGAGTGTATATGTGTTTTGATAGAAATTGATGCCTTCCTTCACCACAGTCGTATTAAGTTGATCAGAAATATAGTCAAACATGTTAAATTATGGATGAGATAAAGGTGAAACATTAACGATTCTGAATTAATGGCTGCTAAAAATATGGCTTTACAGTTGAATGTGAATAATTAATGATAAATAAGTCGTTTCCAACACTGATAGACATTTAAAACATTGGTAATGTTTTGGATATTGTATATATTAATTAATTTATAATAATAATACAAATTAATTGAATGCCACCTTGTTGAAAATCCCTGGGTGTTCTTAGACAATTTACCTGTAGTGACAGTATATTCGAAAAAAGTACACAGCTGCAAACATATTTTTATTTGTGGGGGGGTTACATGGTTACACTGCCATCTCATGGCAGAAAGCTTATAAGGTAAAGACTGAAAGTCTGCAGGTCCTTAAAAAACTTTATCATCATCACCTTTCCAAAACAAAAAAACACTCATGTGTGATACATATTTCTCAATGCTTAATTAAACAAAATTGATTACTTTTTGAGAACAAACGTTCTATAAATAGCCTATACTGTATGTAAAAAACACAAACAATAAAGGCTTTGAGGAAATGTTAGTTACATTCGAAATACTGCACAAAACATTGTACAGGTATGATCTGGGTCCGAGTGAATGTGAGGAAGAAGTATATAGTGTCAGTGCTCTTTTTTCTCCCTCCCTCTCTCCCTCTCTCATCTTTAGATTTATCATGGGAATCACGTATTGTTGTGTGAGCGAATCCTGAGGGATTTTCTCAGTGGTCTACTCTACTTTTTAAAATTGAACCTACCCGAGAGACCAGTGTCTCTTCATGATACACTTTTGAACTGTGGCTTATAGAGTTGGCAGTCTCATTCAACTTGACTCTTGGTGTGTGAAAGAGTTTCCCTCTAAGAGTTGAGCAATGCCTCATGGCATATATGATTCTGTCTTTCCCTTGCTCACTGACTCTCTACCTTTGTCTGGCAGCTGTGTTCTCCTGTCTTCTCCCTCATCCACCAACACCTCCACTTCGCCTCCACCCTCCCACTCCCCTTTTGCTACTTCCTTATCTAGCATCTTCACATCATCTAACCCCACCTCTACCTCTGTCTGGAAGGTTGGGGACTCTTTTCTTTTGCTCTTTCTCTCCGTGTCATCCTCCTGTGTTGTTCGGCACCAGCCCCCTGCACATCCTTCTAAACCATGTACACATGCCTTTTGCCTCTCACACTGCACCACAAAGATCCTGTAGACCTCCAGCAGGACAATAAGGATGTTCTTGCATGTAAAAAAGATCATCAACTGGTTGAGCACGTTCTCCCGGATCATAAGATACAGGCGGTAGATGAGGAATGGCCCATCCTGGAGCCCCACAGTCAACAGCAGACTCCACACTTCACTGGAACAGCTAAACGTAGAGGAGGCGGATGGAGATGGAAGCAGCCCCTCCACCAGAGCCAAACCTTCCCCCTGAGAAGTGGGAAAACAAGGCTGGGTTTGGACATTGGGTTGGTTGGTCTGGGTCAGAACCAGGGGAAACTGCATAAGGGCCCAGGAGAATAGGGCAAGGCCCACAATGATGACAGCCCGGTTGGTCTTGACCTCAGGCTCTTTGAAGGTGTCAAAGATGTCCAGGATGTCAGCGCCCAGGCCCACATACACCATAAGGAGCTGGGAGAGTTGGTCACGTGACATGTCTCCTTTGGGCATAAGCCAGCGTCCCAACACCAGCACAATGAGCATGGTCTGCTCTAGTCCAGCCGCCCAGTTCTCTGGTTCCAGTTCCAAGATGTCCTAGGCCAGTCAACATAACACACAATGAACTTGGTCATCTTTTCAAAAGGTTTCTGTAAATACCTTACAAATGTTCCTTGAACAAAAGTATCTGATGTATACACATAAACTCTGAAGAGTGAATACAATCTTGTTCTCCTACTCAAATAAATTCCATCCTTAAACATTAGAGTCCTCTAGATCATTCACTGTACAGTACGTGAGAGAAAATCTGTTTAGAGAATACACAAACAAATCTCACCAGATTACACAATATTTCAGTTCTGTGTTAACGAAGAACAAGCAATAGTTTAATCCTGACTTAATGCAAATGCTGATTATATTATCCTCATGCTCCTGATTACTTTGTTCCCTAGACATTCACATGTTATCTGTAGTATCAGGGCCATGTGAGCAGGCACGTTTTATACTGTGACACCTACTGTTGTGATTGGGATGTGAGCCAGCAGCTCCTCTAGTTCAGCGCCTGAAGAGATGTTGACGGGGAGTTTGTACTGCAGCAGGCTGAGCTCCAGGAACCAAATGGAGGGGATGACGGTACTGAGGTAGAGGAAGACCATGGGGGAGAACCTAAAAGCAAAGCAGCAGGGAGTGGGTGAGGGAAACTACTTATAGCAACATACATTTTATTCGGCGAGTAAGTATAGGAATGGAGCCTTCCAGAAGTGTCCCATTTCAGATGGCCAATTATACTCATCATGTATGCAAATCCCACTTGACAGCGCAAAACCTTCTCAACGGGGAGAAAACTTCAAAGTGTGTGGGAGAGAGGGGCCTGAAGTCAGATTCCGTCTCAGCATGCCCCTGCGCACATAGGAAGAAATATAAGGGCTGACTGTAAGCAGCATCGTTCGGATTGATGGGAGAATCATTCCCCGATGCATTTGAGTCTGCAACTATGTCATTTCCTGTCAGCCCTTTGAAGAGTGTGGAATAGATGTCATCCTGGGTTTATATGTTTTTAGTTTGAGGCCTTAGAGCATGCAGAAGATGATGAAGATACAAAAAGTATGACGGATGCACATACACAACTCAAAGAATGGCTTCACGTTGGGAATTTCAGGATTCGTGTTTTATTGCTGAGAATTAATATGATCTAGGCAGATATATCATCATCAATATTGAAGGGCAGATAAACAAGCAGGGGGGAGTGAAACAAAGAGGGATATTATGTGTGCATAGAGTAGAAGTGGCTTACTGTATCTACCACCTCGACTCGCAAAATAGTCCCCCAGTAGAGTGGTGAGGTCAGAGATGATATATTCCAATACAAAAAGATTTTTAGAGATAACTTCAACCCCTATTCCACCCTTGAAAATTAAACACTGGCAGAGCTAGTTATGCAGCTAGGCCAGCATTTTGAATTGCTAATGTCGTTCTAACATTTATTTTCCTAGGAACACATGAATTTGTATCTGTTTGTGCTTAATCGTTATTACAATTACTCTGTAACCATGGAGCTGTGTGATTGTTTCTCATGAGGTTTTCCACTCAGGCTAATCCGAGACCGGAATAGATAATGACGATGGTTTAAATATAGGGGTGTCTATGTACATAACTTAAATTGCCAAGTTGGTGTGTTGTGAGCCTGTTTATGTGTGCTTGGTAGACTGTGAAAATGAAAGAGAATAAATTGTGAAGACAATTTGTATATCAGAGTTGAGGGAATATAATAGAGTATAGTGCTGCTAAATTACTTGAGAAAGAGTATGTAAATGTGAAATGGATGTGTAAAAGAAATGGGTAATTGAGAGAGACACATTCTCCTAAAATCTACTAAAATTCCCATTAAGGTCCAGCTAGAGCTAGGGTTATGTGTTTGTGTGTGGAGGGGATATTACCATTTCGAATTGAACAAATAATGATATACCAGACTGTTATAGCAATACAACTACTTTCACAATTTTTTGTCGTTCCCAAATAAGCAAAATGGCAAAAAGCAAATTGTTTAAAACCTCTAAAAAACAAAGCAGAAGCGAAAACCCAAGCCAGCCAGCTAAAAAAAAATCTAACTTCCAATCCTACAAATGTTACCAAGAACTCCTATACATAGAAACTTAGAATTGGCTACTACTGCCATTTGTAAAACAAAAATACAGTAGTTCACAAAAGCCATATATCTACTCTACAGTAACAGTAAGTTGACCAATAACAAGCCTAAATAGTGTGCTGAGATAGTGACCAAGGATGGCTACTCAGCTAAAAAGTAATCAATTAGCAAATTCTGTGTCAGCCAGGCTAAGCTAATATTGGTGTTCCAAAAAACAAAATCAATAAGGGAGATTTTCTAGCTGCATGCCATGTGTCTGGGAATTCAGCCTTATGAGCATTGCACACCTCCAGGTTAAAGTGGCTAAAATTGTGACCAGTGTCTCTAGATGGCCTGATTTTGTGTGTTTTTGGGGGGGTTGCGTGTATTGTAGCTGTCTTTGGTGTTTCTTGTGAGACAGTGTGCTGTGATTGGTTAGAAAGCCATGCAACCCTCTTTGTGGCCATCTACATTACGAGAGCTTTCAGCCACATACAGTATACTGTACTAGACATGTTGGGAAGAGATTGAGACGAGATAAAATATAAGTGTAAACTTGTGGTTCTCTCTCAAATAGCCACTACATCTCACGTGACCTATGGGACTTTGCAAATGTAAATACAATTGTTCAGGAATGTCTCCAGAAATGTGTATCCCGGCGAAATTCTTCATGTGTAGGTCAATGGGCTGGTCTGGTTTCTTTGCTAAGTGCGCGGCTGCATGCACCATTGGAGGCTGGTCAGGGGAGGATCATCCTTTAAAAAAAACAGTATGAATAAAACACAAAAAGTCATCTGTTTTAGATATAAGTTTATGATAAAGAAATATGTTTTGTCATAAAATGTTTTTTTCGTGGTATTCACAATATTTGGTAGAAACTAGAATAGCCAGAGGATGGAAAATCACAATCCACCTCTGAGCTACTCTATGCTTCGCCCATTTAGAACGTGGCGGCTCGTGGATCAACCTTCCTTCCATATATTTACACAGTAATTAAGATGCACAGAGGAGAAGGTCCTCTGACAATCTGATTTGTTAAATATGAACTGACATGTTTTTCATCCAATCAAAAGATCAGAGGATGAACGTAGCTTTATGTGATGTGGAACTGTAGTGTTGAGTTGGTAACGTTACAAGTACATGCAAATATTCTGTCGCCTACAGCACCAAAAAAGTTAAAAAAGCCCCCAAAATAAGCAATATAAAATGTTTTTTGAATAATAAAAAAGTTTATGTTAGTCTGATTTGCACTGCACACTTGCACCCAGAACAAGCAGAGATCATACGGTGCATCCAGAAAGTATTCACAGTGCTTCACTTTTTCCATATTTTGTAATGTTACAGCCTTATTCCAAAATTGACTAAATTCCTTATTTCCCTCAAAATTCTAAAAAAAATACCCCATAATGACATTGTGAAAGAAGTGTGTTTGAAATCTTAGCAAATTTATTTTCAAAAAATGAAAGCACATCCTAAAATGCATAAATTATACCCCTGTGCCCATTGAGTAACACTGTGGAAGCACAACTCATAATTTTCTCATAACAATTCCTGATCAAATGGCAATATATGCACTGCACAGTGTAGGAGAGTGGTTCCCAACCTCGGGACCACACCCCACTTAGGGGGTGCATGATCTAATTTGCTTTGAGGTCAAACATAAGAAGAAGAAGAAGTTTTATTCATATAGCGCCTTTCCGTAGCTCAAGGCCGCTTTACATTATACATTACAAAACACGTAGACACTCAGAGATACATTACAGTCACATGGATACAGATAATCACATCACACAAAATGCATGTTAAATAGATATGTTTTTAACTGGGTCTTGAATATAGCCATGGATGAGGTATTACGTAGTGTGAGAGGTAGCGAGTTCCATAATTTAGGAGCATTAACACTAAATTACCTTCCACCTACAGTAGACAACCGAAAACGAGGGATGGACAATAAACCAAGTTCAGCTGATCTAAGGGACCGGGCAGGGCGGTAAGGGTGGAGTAAGTCATACAGATATTGAGGGGCAAGACCATTTAATGCTTTAAATGTTAGCAGCAATACCTTAAAGTGGATGCGTGATGCCACGGGTAGCCAGTGAAGTTCATGAAGCAAAGGTGTAACATGCATAAAATGTTTCACTATAATTTAATGGTAAAATTAATATATTTTAAAATGTTATTAAAACCATATGCTTCCAATGCCAATGCCAATCTAAAAAAGAATAATGCACAGAAACATAAAAGCTTCCCTTGAAAATAACCTGCGCTCAATCAGTCTCAGCTAGCTTGTTTTTCTTGCAGTCAGAGCATCACTATTTTATTATTAAAACAACATGTCTAAGAAATGTAAAAGTGCTGATGACTCATCATCAAAATGAAAGGCTATATCTCCAGAATAATCTTAACTTGAAGGACAGGACTCTGAATGTGTCATCTGTGCATAGAAGCTAGCTAGTTGTGCAACGGATCGTCATTGATCCGTGATCCGTTCGGATCAATATCTTCAGTTCGGCACACACGTGATCCGCGGATTGATTTCTGGAAAAAAAAGTTGTGCGCATGTTCAGTCTGCTCACAACATGGTCATGGCGAGCGGAGGAACGGAGGAGCTTGGACGTCCCGCGTCATTTAAATCCCCTGTAAGGGAGCAAATTGGGTTTCCTGTTAAATATAATGATGAAGGAAAGAGGTTAGTGGATAAAATTGTGACAGTGTGTAGGCACTGTGCCACAAGAAAGCGATATGACAGTGGAAACACATCAAGCATGGCCACGCATTTGAAGCGACATCACCCCGGTGTTTCACTGACAGGAGTGAAAACGAAAGCTGCAAAACAACCACTTTTCACCGTGTCATTTAAGCAATTAATCAGACCGGGCTAAAGCCATCACAAACGCTGTCAGTGTGTTTATAGGTGCAGACATGAGGCCATATTCGGTTGTGCAAAAGGAGGACTTTAAACACATGCTGAAAGTGTTTGAGCCACGTTACGACATCCCATCGCATACGCGACTTACTAAAATGCTTAATTTGAAAAAGCTTAACGTGGTTTTAATGTACCTAAACAATGGTCAATCATCACCAAATTTCTCATGGCCATATCTTGTTATGAACACTTAAGCCTGTCAAAATAACTAAACCGAATTCCAACGATTATAGAAGTAATCTTACGTTAAAGTTTTCTTCTTCATTGGCTCCTACAACAATCAATATTAACCACATTTCTCTCTCATATTGCTCATCATAACCATTAAAAATTATAAAAACAACTAACCCAAATTCCAATTATTTTTTATTTTTTTATTTTGCTTTTCAAAAACGATTCGATCCGTGACTCTGATCCGAGGAACAACCCGATCCGTGAGTTTTTTGATCCGTTGCACCCCTAAAGCTAGCTAATGATTGCATGAAGCCAAGTAAAATGCAATGACAGGAATGGTTAGGGTTTGTTTTAGGGGAAAAAGCAGTTGGCACTATCAAAAAGATCCACAGACATCAGAAAAGTATTCAGGCAGAGATTTACACAGCCATGGAGGTGTCATTTGAGTGTTCATTATTATTTACCAAGGATAAAAATCCACACAATATTGGAGAGCAGCTAACGGACCATCATATTTTACTTTGACCGCTGGTCGGCCGGTTACAGTCCTGGTAAAAGCGTAATCGAGAGAGAGAGTTCCTTGGTGATCCCTTTATTTAGATAAGCAACGGAGAAACAGAGTGACGGACTTGGGGAGCGACAAATACAGCGTGGTCCAGGCTCTCTGGATCACTGAAATCCATCTCAGACACCTGTGATAATTAGTTTGCCAGGTGAGCCTAATTAAAGGAAAACTACTTTAATATCGTATAAAGATTTAAAAATAATATTTCTCCATCACTGTAACATTGAAGATTTTAGATTATTTTTGGGAAAAACATTATGCATAAAATCGAATCCATGTTTTTGTTACTTTGTGGTTAGACTACTATATTGCTCCTCTTTCCAGCTACCCAAATAAAACTGTGATTATTTTTACATACATGACATTTAAATGTTTACATTTTAGTCATTTAGCAGACACTTACATTAAGTACAGGGACATTCTCCTTGGAGCAACTTAGATTGAAGAAAAATATTTGGCACAGCTGGGAATTGAACAATCAATCTTCCAACTACTAGTTCAACTCCCTGACCACTGAGCCATCTTTTTTGTGTGATGTTTTCCCCCAATTTAATGACTTAATGGCTTCATAAGTGGATGTTCAACGCATAGGGCAAAGTTGTTGGTTTTTCCTCCATTTTCCTCCTTTCCCAATTCCCACTAACACCGCCTTGCCGGCAGCTCCGCAACTCCTTGGACAGATCTGTGGGATGGCGGAGGGCACGCACATGGTTCATCCAACCACATGTTGCCTAGCTGCTGATTCTTTTCGCACTGCGAATCCAACACAGAAGCCTTTAGTTGGATCATGCACGGGATGAATACGTTAACCGACTATACTTCCACCTCTGTAAATGTGAACTCTGTCTCAGTTTGTTTTCCCTCTAAAAATAAAAAATATTTAAATAAAAGCAATTAAAATAAAAAATGACTATTATTTTACCAGGCAAGTTCACTAAGAACGTATCTCATTTGCAGCAAGGGAGCAGTGGAAATAATCTTTAGACCAGAGGTTGGAGACGTGCCCCCTACTGCCCCTTCAACATCATTTCCAGCTGTATTTGGTCCCCCATCCAGGTACTGACCAGCCTGACTCTGCTTCAACCAAAACAAACCTGCAGTGGGATTCAGGGCACAATGCTTCTGACTTTTTACTAGCAGACATTGCTTACTAACAGACAATGTGTTTCTTCTTGAACCATTTATTATTACCCCATTGCTGGAGTTGTGGCACAACACCTATACTGCTACTCCTGTGCATGTGACAATAGACTAAAAACTTGAATATGATTCTATATATTCCTGAAGCTCCTAAGTCATTGATTTCAACATAGTCTCATTGGATTACTGTCAAAATATTAATAGTTAACCATTGTAGTTATATTTACCATTTCCACTCTGCCTTGCGGGTACACTTTATGGTGATGGCCATCTCAACTCCCAGCAAAGCCACGCCCACCAGCAGCAGCCAATAGAGGGGCTCCCTTTTGACTGTGACCACACGCCATACTGTCACTAAGCCATGAGTGGCAAACAGGAAACGGCTCAACAGGGCCAGCAGGAAGTTGATGATGTGACACATCCTGTCTGTGAGACAAAAGGATCAGAGCGGAGTCCTATTGGAACACCCCACATGGAAAACTTGTGTAAAATATATGTACAATACATGTGGGGGGAATTAAAAAAACATTTTATGTACAGTTGAAGTTGGAAGTTTACATTCACTTAGGTTGAGTTCCTTAAATTCCACCTCAACACTCCTGCATCTGACTCCTCACTCATACCAGAACATTACAGTATGAAGCACCAGAAGACGCGGAAGCAGCGAGGATCACCCACGCTGACACCGAGAGCGAGAATGGCTAGCAGCACTTGTTTGGCTCAGCTAAGTGAAGAAACAGCTGAGGATGATTATGACCATCTCCGGGCATATTTAGGTTACACCCATCTCAATTCATGATGGGAGAGTCAGAGAGAGAAGGAGGAAGACATCAATGATGAAGGGCTAGATAGGATTATAACAGAAGCGAATCGATCATCTCCAGTCATTCGACAGTCAGTACTCCTACCCTCTTCCCACTGGGCTGATCCAATGCAGCTACAGCCCATTTGGTTCCCGTATTATATTTTTGTGGGGTTGCATACCGGTGGGGACTGTGTTCCGAGGACAGTCAGCTCACCGGCTGGGGTGATCCGGCAGGTGACTATTCTGCCTTTAGTTGCTACACCCAACCATCCAAACATCGGAAGGAGCCAGGACTGGTGCGGATTAATGATTAACCATACCAGCTTTTGTGGGGGTGTAACACAGCCATCCCACATGCTTTGGTCCAGCCTGCCACACTGCCAGCTTAGCTAACACTGCAAACAGAGGAGCTACATCCAACACTACAGCCAGAGAAGTTGCCTCCAAAACTACAGCCAGAGAAGCTGCCTCCAACACTACAGCCAGAGAAGCTGCCTCCAACACTGCCTCCAACAGGATAGCTATGATTATAATAGCAATGGTTTTGGCTGGTGGTGGTGTAATGAGGTGTGGGACATTTTCTTGCCACATTGTGGGCCCCTTAGTGCCTACATTGTTTGAATGCCACAGTCGACAGTACCTGAGTATTGTTGCTGACCCTATCCATCTTCTAATGACTACTTCCAGCATGTCCCAAAGTTTACATCATCTCAAACATTTTTTAACATGATTCATGAATCAGTTCACTGTACTCAAATGTCCTCCGCAGTTACCAGATCTCAATCCAATCGATCACATTTGGAATTTAGTGGAATGGGTAATTCGCATCATGGATGTGCAGCCAAAAAATCTGCAGCAACTACATGATGCAATAATGTCAATTTGAACAGAAATCTCTTACTGTACGTACACACCGCCACAGACTTGAGCTTCCAAATAAGCTCTGGACGCCCTGTCAAGGACGCTTGTCAAAAAAGTATGGGGAAGCTTTCAACGCTTTGGGCGCTTTGGCCGCTCTGACGTGGTATGATCAGACTGTAAAAAATAGGGCAGGACTAGCATACGTAGCCTTAAATATATCGTGAACAAATAAATTGCATTCCCGCTTAAATCGAGGGAACATATTTCCAATAAGAGTTGAACTAATCCTCATTTGTGTATTACTGGATCATTATGGATCATCGGGAAGTTGTTGTGTTTGGTGCTGCTTTATTGTATTTGCGCAGAAGACGTCTATGTCGGACTCGGAGAGTTGGTCTCATGACACACTCCAGGACCATCATCAAAGGATGCCTATATTTCGATTGGTTGCTGGTCGTTAGCCGCTGAACCGCGTCATAGCTCATTACCATAAAGTTGAACAAACTTCAACTTTTCTGCTTGACGCTCTGGTCGCTCAACACGCCCAAAACGCGACGCCGACTGATTTTGCCGGTCATGGCAGCTGAGAGAAGCTAGCTTCCATTGAAAATGAATGAGTTCTGGTATCTTTGGAAGCTCAAGTCTGTGGCGGTGTGTACGTACAGTTAGGAATGTCTCCAGCACCTTGTTGAATCTATGCCACGAGAATAAAAGCAGTCCTGAAGGCTAAAGTGGGTCCAAACCGGCACTCACAAGGTGTACTTAAAGAAAGGAGTGTATGTCACTAACATTTATATATTGTATTATCTTGTATATTGTATTTACAGTATATATTGTGCAATGCTGTTGCTGTAGCTGGTCAGTGGCATGGCAGATTCTCAATCTGAAGATGGTTGATTCATAAGTCCAATAACATGGGCTTGCATAGTAGCTCACTCTCAGGCTGTCATGCTTGGTAGGATGGAGGAGTCAAACGCAGAGATAGTGGGCCCTAGTTTAACAATCTAAGCGTATGGCGTGAAGCGCATGGCGGAAGTGCCCACTTTTGCTAGTTTGTGTCCACTTTTGCTAGTTTGACAGTGGATAAAAGGGTCCCTGTACTGGGCGCATGGTTTAAAAAGTGTCTTCATTAATTCATGGGTGTGTTTTGGGCGTACCATTCAATAAACCAATCAGAGATGCATCTCCCATTCCCTTTAAGAGCCAGGCACATTTGTACCTTTCGCGCATTGCTATTATGATGGCGGATTTGCATCGTAATATTTTTATTTGCAATCTTTTGCATGTTCGTGTGCTGCTGCGCTTTCCTGTGTGTGTGCAACAAGCATATTGTGCACGCGCTGTGCCTATGCCATAGGTGCATTTGACTAATTTGCTTTGAAAATAACTATGATGTGCTGCGCCATTGACTTTACACCAAGAATTATCCTGAACACACCTCCCTATTAGAACAGCACTCTCATGGGTGCAAATATGGGCGCAGGTGCATTTGTTATTTAAACAATGCGGGCGCCTGACGGGAAATTGACAACTGCGTCAGTCTTAAAATAGCAAAGACACTTGCATTCAGACTTTGCGCTGCATTGTGCTGGGTGCAAGATAGGGCCCTGTGACTTTCCAGTAAAGTATAGCAAGTAAAGGAATAACAGATTCCCAGAGTATATTAGTTTCTCTCTCAAAATAAAGGTTGGTGAAGTTAGGCCACAAAACTCTGGCAGACAAATACAATGGAGAATACAATAATCTAAATCAGCAAAGAACATACGCTGATAAATAAGCTACTCTTAATAAAAAACGTAGCGTATATACACTTACCTAAAGGATTATTAGGAACACCCGTTCAATTTCTCATTAATGCAATTATCTACTCAACCAATCACATTGCAGTTGCTTCAATGCATTTAGGGGTGTGATCCTGGTCAAGACAATCTCCTGAACTCCAAACTGAATGTCAGAATGGGAAAGAAAGGTGATTTAAGCCATTTTTAGCGTGGCATGGTTGTTGGTGCCAGACGGGCTGGTTTGAGTATTTCACAATCTGCTCAGTTACTGGGATTTTTATACACAACCATTTCTAGGGTTTACAAAGAATGGTGTGAAAAGGGAAAAACATCCAGTATGCGGCAGTCCAGCGGGCAAAAATGCCTTGTTGATGCTAGAAGTCAGAGGAGAATGGGCCAACTGCTTCAAGCTGATAGAAGACCAACTTTGACTGAAATAACCACTCGTCAAAACCTTGAGGTGGATGGGCTACAACAGCAGAAGACCCCACCAGGGACCACTCATCTCCATTACAAATAGGAAAAAGAGGCTACAATTTGCAAGAGCTCACCAAAATTGGACAGTTGAAGACTGGAAAAATGTTGCCTGGTCTGATGAGTCTCGATTTCTGTTGATACATTCAGATGGTAGAGTCAGAATTTGGGGTAAACAGAATGAGAACATGGATCCACATGCCTTGTTACCACTGTGCAGGCTGGTGGTGCTGATATAATGCTGGGATGTTTTCTTGGCACACTTTAGGCCCCTTAGTGCCAATTGGGCATCGTTACAATGCCACAGCCTACCTGAGCATTGTTTCTAACCATGTCCATCCCTTTATGGCCACCATGTACCCATCCTCTGATGGCTACTTCCAGCAGGATAATGCACCATGTCACAAAGCTCGAATCATTTCAAATTGGTTTCTTGAACATGACAATGAGTTCAATGTACTAAAATGGCCCCCACAGTCACCAGATCTCAACCCAATAGAGCATCTTTGGGATGTGGTGGAACGGGAGTTTCATGCCCTGGATGTGCATCCCACAAATCTCCATCAACGGCAAGATGCTATAGTGTCAATATTGGCCAACATTTCTAAAGAATGCTTTCAGCACCTTGTAGAATCAATGCCACATAGAATTAAGAAAGTTCTGAAGGCGAAAGGGGGTCAAACATAGTATTAGTATGGTGTTCCTTATAATCCTTTAGGTGAGTGTATATCACATAGTAGTAGTGTACATAACAGGGTAGCGTGATGAACAAACAAACAGACAATAACTCAGGAGCCAACGGGCCAGAACCGGAGTGGCACAGAGAATTCTGTGAGTATTCCGCCCATGCAAGGGATTTAGCCCAAACCCCCAGGCCGGTCCTGGCAATAAGTCCCCAGGAACCTGCCTACTTTTTGATTGAGGCATTCAACCTGCCCATTTGCCTCCGGATGGTACCCGGAGGTAAGACTGACCGCAACCCCCAGCCTCTCCATAACAGATTTCCACACAAGAGGAGTAAACTGGGGACCACAGTCAGAGACAATATTCTCCGGGACACCGTAATGTCGGCAGACGTGTGTAAACAGCACCTCCGCAGTCTGTAGGGCCATGGGCACTCCCGTTCTTGGAAGTGTCCACCTCCACAACAAACTGGAACGCTGGGTTGAGGTGGGCCAGGATAGGTGCGGATAAAAACAGGGCCTTCAGTGAGATGAATGCCCTATCTGCCTCTTCGGTCCACCGCAACCTGGTTGGCCCACCCCAGGGATGTGATCGGAGCCGCAACTTTGCCAAGGCCATGAATGAACCTCCGGTAATAATTGGCAAAAACTAGGAATCACTGTACTGCTTTCACTGTGGTCGGTGTCGGACAATTATACACAGCTTCAATGCGGTCTTCCTCCATCTCTCGGCTGCTACCGCGATCCAGCGAGATCATGCTTGGTTCCATTAGCGCTTGCACTAAGCCATTCGGCTGATAGCGCTAACTCAACCAAAGTTATAACAAGGGAAAAAAGCTTATGAGGGGTTGTTTGGCGCGAGGTGAAGATGCAAAGGACCCTAGGGTTATATTACTCCACACCGTCACTTTAATGTTAATTTCAATGAAGTGGATGGAGAGCGCGAGACGCCGAAATGGATGCCAATAAAATTCTGAATGGAAAGTTTACTTTTAAAAAGTTGCCAAATGGTACCATTGACAAGATCAAAGTGATCTGTGTGTTTGGTCGTTGTGAACTGAGCTATCATTGCAGCACGTCCAGTCTGAAATATCACTTGATGGTAAAGCACACAGCTGATGCGAATTCTCCTCCCCCTCGTCAAAGCCAGGTGACAATGGATGACTTCAGGCAGTATGCCAATGTTGTTTTCAATAAAAAGAACATTTGCACAAAGCAAGCCGATCCACTTTTCCAGGTAGATAAGAGCATTAAAATTTGAAAAAAAACTATGGGACATAAAGAAAAAAAAATGTGCAAGTAACTGTGAGTTAAATATGACATTAATGCAATTAATCGCGATTAAATATTTTAATCGTTTGACAGCACTAATATATATATATATATATATATATATATATATATATATATATATATATATAAAGCACATATTGAGGCATTATGAAGCAGTTATTAGTTAAATGTATTTTACATTTAACCAGGTAGGCCAATTAAGAATCCAATTCTCAAATTAAGATTTGTCATACCACTTGCAAAACAACACTCAGTTCACATGAATACAAATAAAAACAATATGATAAAAGGAACAGGCAGAGGTTAATAATTTACACCATATCAGGTGATATGAATTCATATTGATATATATTGGTATAGAATGTTAAAATAAACATTGCTACAAATAATAATTTAATTAAAACACAGATTCTCGTATGTTGTTTGCAATTACCTTCAAACCCTTGCAAAATTCTTGGTAAATACAGTAAATACAGTGGACCTGTAATTTTAGGTCAATGACTATTACAAAGATCCCATCTCTGTAGGTGTATATTTTAGAGTCCAGTGCAGGCGATTGTTAGCCAAAGCCAGTTGATAACACTTCCTGTCTCTGAGACATCTTTATCTTCATCCTTGATGATGTCATCTTACTTGAAATACTTAGGTCTCAGCTTTAGTTCTATCTATAAATGAATGTAAAATTATATTAACATGTTGGTACCTGGGAATGAAGCCCACTGTCATGGCATTGAAATGAACTATGCATGACATTGTTATAACCAATTTGTAAAACAACTCAGTGTAACTTCTTCCCACCTTGAAATTCAGACAGCAGGCTGCATAATTCCTTTAGTTTTAAGTAATAATAAATCACAAATTTGGCTACAGACCTACATCTAATATATACAGTATATATATTTCCAATCCATTCATTTAAAATTTGCCCAACAGTATACAGCTGGAAATGTATTAGACAATCGCTACTGTAGCTTCCTATCTCATTCCGTTTGTTAGTAGTCCATAGGATGAAAAAACACCATCATCAATTAAAGAGAACACTGTGTGGAGGCAATTAATGACTTTGTTACAAAATTGTCAACTCATCTCCACCCATCATCTATGGACTTCTGAAAACAGAGGTCATAACATAAGGAAAGCACAACATAAGCAATAACATATGTTTAAGGAGTATAATTTTATATTATCAAAGAATGCCATATTCCTGTTTCTATGGTTTCAGCTGCTTCAAAATACAATGAAAATTATTTTCTCACAAAATTCACTTAAAATTACTTAAATATGTACTGTTGCATATTTTGGAATTAACAAAAATAATATTATTGTAATTAACCCATCTATAAGTAGTTCACTCCCTAAATATTCACTTTTTGGACTAAAATATAATAATTAGACAATCAAGCATGTTGTCTGTCTGTTCATCATACAACAAATATGGTCATACTTACAAGGTGAAAAGAGTCCAGAGGGATTTCAATCTTGATCCAGTGGTTCTTCCCAAGGTTGAAAGGCTTTTCTTTAGAGTATATTCAAATACACCTGTGTAAATACCTCACTTCTATGTGTGATATGATGAAGGCTAACTTGAGCACATGTATCTACTTTTTAAACAAATCCCACCCTAAATTCACACCCCACCCCTAGTCCAAATACTATCCACATTTGAAAGAGGTACCCTGGCAGGAAAAAATGGATGTCTGATATACTGACTCATATTTTATTTGGAGGAATATACCATCTAATTTAGTAAACTGGGTGAAACATCCTTGTTTTGTATTGAAGATACAAATAAAGAAAGACAGGGATTGATAAAAAAAAACAGACAGACACAGAAAAAGAGCATCAATGGGAATGTACTTACATCATCAAAAAAACTGGATGGGATGTCAACTGTGACATAACCTTCTTTGTGGAATATGATAGAATTTTTTCTTAATAAAAGAGGGCATGTTTTGCTCTAGGGTGGCATACATTTTGAAATTAAATTATCTTTGAATATTCAAAAGAAAAACACTTAGCTTTTTTAACATCCTGCATTACATATTGCATTGTATACATTTTCTTTACTCATAATGCTGATATACAATTTATCAGTCCATGTAATAACACCACTATTAAAAAATCTTGATGCAGTCCATCATGTAATGTTATGTTTCATTACTGGTGCTAAGTCTAATACACCTCATCCCTGTAGTTATACTTCAGTTAGCTGGTTAAAGATGCCTTCCTCGAATTATGGCAGTATTTAGGCCACTAGGTTCTAAAGATGACAAATAAAAACAAGATGAACAAAGGAACAGGCATGTAGGAATACATATTGATAGAGTGTATAGAACGTTAAAACAAACATTGCTACAAACAATAATTTAATTTAAACACAGATTCTTGTATGTTGTTTGCAATTACCTTCCTTAACCTTTGCAAAATTCTTGATAAATACAGTAAATACAGTGGACCTGTAATTTTAGGTCAGTGACTATTACAAAGATCCCAAAAGCAGTATTTAAAGCAGTTTTAATACAACCCATCTCTGCAGGCGTATATATCTGTGAGTCCACTGTGGACCATTTTTAGCAAAAGCCAGCTGATAACACTTCCTGTCTCTGAGACATCTTTATCTCCATTCTTGATGATGTCATTTTTCTAAACCCAGAACAAAGTTATCTACCCTGGAAGAGCTGGCTTGTGATGGGCAATATTCTGAGACCACCCAGCCCTGCCCTTTCCCAAACAGGCCCGGCCCCTTCACCAGTTGAACACTGCTGAGGATGATAACAGATTAATCTATATTCCCAGCCAGCCTTCACACTGAGAAAAACATGGACCTAACACTTTTGTATTCGTATTGTGAAAGATTTTAAATGTATTTTTGTAATGTGTAATTCAAGGGCAAATCTATGAAAGTACTTAGTTGAAGAGTACTTTCTGAAGACCCAATGTGCTGTTATTATTATGTAACACACTCACTAAGCCACATTTACAATATAATTTCCAGTAGATTTTTTCTATTTATAATTAGTGAATTATATACTTACTGTATCTGTTAGTGATAGAGGCGGCATGCTTACTGAATTCATTTATTTTCATTATTGGGGCCATTGTGTTCGCTGCAACCGTAAATCTCAGAATTTCTCCCAAATTACGTTCTCAGGAAACTATTTTGAAAACCTAAATTACGTTCTATGCCAACCTATTTAGGGTGTTTTTACGTTTGAACTGCACGTTTTGTTATTAGGCTATATTTGTACTTGAATTACGTTGCTCCGGTACATTTCGTTTAGCGGATTTATGCGAGAACATTC
>JACXGM010012624.1:9193-23911 GCA_016801145.1 Umbra pygmaea | reverse complement strand
TAGTCCAGTGTTGAACAGATGGTCTAGTCCAGTGTTGAACAGATGGTATAGTCCGGTGTTGAACAGATGGTATATTCCAGTGTTGAACAGATGGTATATTCCAGTGTTAAACAGATGGCCTTCCCTATCTTTACCACCGTGTTACTGGATTATAATGAGATATTGATTTGTTTGCAGAGGGAAAATAACAACAATGAAAAGAAGTGTTGTAACACCATGTCACATAAACAAGGATGTCTCAGTGCTCGTCAAACTCAATGCCACGACCCTATCATTCAAAAATAATCCATGGAACATTCTCTTCTCTATGAACAACAACAGAAATACAGCTAAACCCATTTTGATTAGAAATTAAGGTACTGTAATAAGAAAATACATCATGCTGACAATTTTCTGTCTAATGCTCAAGCGTAAAATATATAGAGTACTGAAATCGTTTTCCTTTCATGTGAAATTACTTTGAACTAAAACACAAACATCGGAATGATCCATGTTCTATTGGGGCAGCCAGCATGTCCCACCCCGTAATTTCACACCTGCCTACCATCTGACCCTCATCAGGGGGAGACATGAAGAGGCTCCCGGAGAACAGGCAGGGACCAAAGAGGGAAGAACTGAAACAAAATGGAGAAATATGTGGATCTGGAGAGAAAAAGGCAGCAATAGAGGGTAGAGAACGTTTGACCACAAGCCATGCTGCTTTCACCGCTGTTTGGCTTCAACAATGAAGGAGAGAGACATCTGAAGCAAGAAGGTGGAGAGGGCATTTAGACAGCTGGATTTGATATTAGTCCTAGCCTGGGATGAGGTGTGTTTCCAATACAGTTGTGCTCATAAGTTTCTATACCTGGCAAAAATTGTGAAATTACAGCAATTATTTTGACAAAATGACTGTTCATGCAAAAAATCTGACTGCAATGTAAGGATAGTGATCGTATGAAGCCATTACTTATCACATGCATGTAGTTGTTTGGCTCCTTTGTAAATCATACTGATAACAGAAATGGCCCTGATCAAATGTTTACATACCCTTGAATAGGGCTGGGTGATATGGCTGAAAACTCTATCACGATATAAGTGTTTCATATCGATCGATATCGATAATTATTTATCTGTTTTATGCCCTATTTAGAATAAGCAGGAAGCAGGAAAAAATATTACATTTTAACATTTTTACTTTAGATTCAACCTTCCACTGATTATAATCCCCTCAGTAATAAAGGCAGAAATGTTAACACAACCATGGAAAACACTCAAATAATTAAAATGTAAACATAAGTCTAAAATCACTATGAACACTTAACAATTACCTGTTACACTAAGGTGCAAAATTAGAATATGCTTAATAAAGTGTAATAAAACAGTGCAAAGTGTTAAATATAAACAGAGAAACCTAAGACCTGAGAAGGTGGGGAAAACAAGTTTGTGATATTACCAGATTTGGTCGGGACGACGGTTTTGCATAATTTGCAGTCAACATTGGTCTGAATACGGTCAGACTTTTAAAAACCAAAAAACTGCCATGTGGATGCACTAAGCAGGCAAGATACTGAGCCATAGAGAGCAGAAAAGAACAATCAAAAGACCTGTGTAATAAGGTACTTTAACTGCATAAAGTTGGAAAAGGATATAAAAAGATATCCAAAACTTTGCAAATGCCAGTCAGTACTGTTCAAGAAGTGGAAGATGCTGGGATCTCTTGATACCAAGCCTAGATTTCACCCAAAACAGCCAGAAGAAATGTTTGTGATACAAAGAAAAACCCACAGGTAACCTCGGGAGACACACAGGGTGCTCTGGAAAAAGATGAAGTGGTTGTTTCAAAGAGCACAAATTGACGATACTTGAACAAATATGAGCTGCATGGTCGTGTTGCCGGAAAGCAACTTTTACTGCGCCATTGCCACAAAAAAGACTAGTTACAATATGCATGACAACACCTTGACACGCCTCACAGCACAATGTAATTTGGAGTGACAAGACCAAAATACAGCTTTATGGTCACAACCATAAGCACTATGTTTGGAGGGGTCTACAAGGCCTCTAGTGAAAAGAATACCATCCCCACTGTGAAGCATGGAGATGGCTCACAGATGTTTTGGGGGTGTGTGACATCTAAAGCAGGGGGAACCTTGTAAAAAGTGATGGCAAGATGAATGTAGCATGTTATTGGACAATACTGGCAGAACTGTGCATTCTTCTGCATGAAAGCTGCGCATGGGACCCTCTTGGAGTTTCCAGCACAACAATGACCCTAAGCATAAGGCCAAGTTGACCCTGCAGTGGTTACAGCCGAAAAAGGTGAAGGTTCTGGAGTGGCCATCACAGTCTCCTGACCTTAATATCATTGAGCCACTCTGGAGAGAACTCAAACATGCGTTTCATGCAAGACAACCAAAGACTTTGCATTACTTAGAGGCATTTGCCAAGACGAGTGGGCAGCTATACCACCTGCAAGAATTCAGGACCTCATAGACAACTATCACAAAGGGCTGCATGCTGTCACTGATGCTAAAGAGGGCAAAACACCATACTGAGAACTGAGGGTCATTACCTTATTCTTTGTTGCCATGTTTTATATTATGATTGTGCCATTCTGTCAAATAGGAATTTCATGAGAAGTGAAAAAATATTTTTTGCTTGTTCACTCTGAAGATGGTACATCTATTACCAATTATCCAGGGGTATGCAAACTTTTGAGCACAACTCTAAGTTGTGATAATGTACTGAAATAGAGTGAATCAACCAGAAGATAGCCTATCATCTAAGGCTGTGGATGATTTGGAGAGCAGATCTACACCAGGGGATTCATTACCCATCTTTAGCTGGTTTTGGGGCAATAAAACTAATGGAAAGCTGATAAAATGATTGTTTTCCAGCCAAGTCATCCAAAACCAATCTAATTCTGAAGTTTAATTATATGTGGAAATACCAATGAACAATGTACTTCAACTTAAATGCAATAATACATTATATAATTAATCCTACAGCAGCTTGGAAATTATAGTTTGCCTGTTCCAATGGCTAAAGACGATCTTAAGGTTTGTATTCGGGAGCATAAAGTAAGAAATAACTATGGATCGTTCGCAAATGTATTTGGACTCCTTGTTCCTTGTCTTTCATTGTTTCTGCTGTTTGTGTATGCGCCCAGTTTAGTTCCAGTATCTGATACATGTACTTGTTGGTTTCGTCCAACACTGTATTTGAATAGTATAAAAAGCTTTATTTTTCCATTGAGAAATGCGCCTTGCTCCTGCCTACATTCATTCAACACATTATGACAATAATTATTTGCCTGCTATTATTTATCCACTGTTCATTGTTACAATTCGCCCCAACACTGTTACAACTAAACCAGAACATATGATAAAATGTAACATGTCACACTTGCATACCATGCATTTGATCTATATACATATAATAACTACACCAGTTTTTAACGGACAGATATAGGATGTTTGTGTCAAGTTTTCAATACACTACTATAAATGATTTCTGAGAACTAACAAAAAGGTTAATAGTGTTACACCCATCCCTGGTCTGCCCTACTGTATTTAGTAGCAGTACCCACACGGAAGGATCATATATCGACATATATTGTGAAAAAATATATTTTTTATATGTACCTATATTTTTTTACACATAATCAAATATATTTATTATATGGCCATATATTTCATACATATATTTACATATTTGATTTTGTCCGTTTTTAAATATGTTTTAATGTGTCTTAAATATATGTAAATATATTGACATATATCAAGCAGTAGCGGGCGGTGCAGTGGTTTGTGAATGCACTGGGCGTCTGCCAGCAACACTGAAAATGCCTTCACCAGTCTGGTATAAGGAGAAATCATCAAAATAAATGCAATTATCTAAATAATAAGTGGTAGATTGTCTATGTGGGTTCATCAGAGCCGGAGATATCGCACATCAAAGTTTTAGACTTAAAACTGCTTAAAATACTGAATAAACACATATTTCATTATCTTAACATAATATGTTACATGTTACAATATATGCAATATATGCAATGTATTATGATATTTTGGGAAGTGCAAGTTATATATTTCAGTAACATATTTAGGACACATATGTACATATATGTTGAGAAATCCTATACATGTACATATATTTTTTACATGATTTTTCCGTGTGGGTATATGGGATTGCCATACCTGGTCGTACTTGGATTTTAAATAGATTTTAAAACATCAGGAGAGCCAAAGTTATTTCACTAGAAATCCTTGATTGCATCCCTGAAACTACTCCAGAATATAATTTGGGACCATTTTCGTACACATCCTGCTATGGATGGCAAACACAAAGTAAATGCTAATATGTTATTTTTGTAACATATTTTATATGCAACCCCTGTGTGATTTCATTGTCTCACCACAACAATTGTAGCCTTCACCAGTTAGGTTCTTCTTTTCATTTCATTCATTCATTATTATTATTATGTACAGTAGGGATTGCATTATTATTATTATTATATAGGGATTGCATTATTATTATTACATAGGGATTGCATTATTATTATTATTATTATTATTATTATTATTATTATTATTATTATTATTATATAGGGATTGCATTATTATTATTATTATTATTATTATATAGGGATTGCATTATTATTATTATTATTATTATTATTATTATTATTATTATATAGGGATTGCATTATTATTACTTCATAGGGATTGAATTATGCACACCACACTTCACTGTCTGTGGCTACTTAATGATTTAAACCTCAATTTCAGAAAAAGGTAAATATATTTCCTACTTTATAATCTGAGTATACTGCATTCTGTATGTTGTTCTTTTGTGTATTTTGTACTTTTGTATGTTTCATGTGTAACTTTAGGTTGTATTGCACCATTACACTTTATCTTGTCCAGGTCCCTTTTCCAAATGAGAAACTGGTCTCAATCAGCCTACCTGGTTAACTAAAGGTGAACAGAAAGATGATAAAAAATTATCTCTGGTGCAAACAGCAAAATGTATCAGAATGTATTGACATAGTTCTTATATTGTTTTATTGCCTTTATACACTCTAGCCTAAGTGTGGTTTGAGGACAATATGTGGTTTGAGGGGAGCCCAGTATCCATTAACCTTCGCTTTTTAGAGAAGCAGCTGTGACTATGACCTAAGGAGAGGAAAAATGAAGTTATTGCTTTTGACAAGAGCCAGAGAAAGGGCTAGACAGTGTTATATGGATGATGTTATGAAACAATTAACTAGCCTAATGATTTTGCTTTACTCATTATATGTAATACTAGAATAAACTATGTTGTCTGTAACTTAAACTTTGATATCATGGTTTTTTGGCTGCTTTGCTGCTTCAGGGACTGGACAGTTTGCTATTATCAACAGAAAAAATAATTCTTAAGTTCATTAAAACATTTTGCATGAATGTTATGACATCTGTCTGCCAATTGCAGCTAAACAAATGTTTGCAGACGCAACAGGACATTGACCTAATGCACAGCTACCTGTTCTCATGGCAATACGTGGGAAACTGTACGGAATGGAAATGTCGCCGCATTATGTAGACAGACTTACGATATGGCCATTCAAATGTGAACATTCATACATATTGAATGGCTGTTCTACCAGAATATTTCCAAGAATAGACCAATCGGTTACAATTTAAAGTATTTGGGAAATATTTAGTTCTGCCATAACATGCTAGGTTATTGAGGTTAAGGTTAGGGTAAGGTGAGGTTAGGGTTAAGTTAAGATAAACTGACCTATTTTACATATCGTAAACATACAAGGCTTCATGTTTCCATGGCTCCGGAAATGTACACTATGATTTTCTACATATCGCCATGAGAACAGCCTGTGGACAGTAGTAAATCAACAACAGAATGGCCTAAAAAAAGGATATTGCTGCCAGAGGAGGGTCAACAAGTTAAATCAAAAGCACTAAATACATTGTCCACCCTGCAATGTGAATATGTACACATTGTCTTCACATGGAAATGTATAATAGCTTGCATAAACTGAGTACAGTAGTTGCTTGTTTGTTCTATCCATGAATTTCAGGTATATCCCTGAATGACAAATTTTCCACAATTTTCTTGACAAATTAATTAGTCAACATTTAAACATTTAAAATATGTCCATTTAAAAAAATGTATACACCCTATATTTTAAGAAAAGCAAATATATCATGCATTGATATAGTTGCAAATCAGGTATATTGTCAAAATGTACAGAATTTCAGCTGTTTGCAATGAACAAATCACACAAAAGCCATTTAAATAAATCAACACAACGAATGCATCAAGTGGTTACCACAAATTCAACTGAAAATGCAACTCTTCTCCAGGTTCAAAATTATTCAACTCCCTGAATAGAATCCCTCACAACAGCACACATATGCACACACTTACAAAGGGCTTAATTAGTTGCACCAGGTGTACTTGAGCTGGAACACATTAAATATGTGAACTGGCAAGGGGTTTTTTGAGTGTTATGTTTTACTGCATATTAGAAACTTGGCTAAGACAAAAGAATGGTCCAAAAAGATAAGAAGAGATAATCGTCCTTCACAAACAAGGAACTAGATACAAAAAGACAGTAAAGGCACTGACTGTTGGGTACTAAACGCAAAAGGTTATGCCTGAACTCTATCACTGCTGACCTAAAGGCACAAGAAAAGATAGCTCACCCTCAAACTCACCCTCAATGTCAACAGCAAGACCAAGAAGCTGATCACAGACTATAGAGAAACAGGGAGAAGAGCACGCCCCAATCCTTGTCAATGGTGTCGCAGGTGGTGAAGATGAATAACTTCAAGTCCCTTGGGCTCCACATCAACAAGGACCTAACACGGTCTGCACACACGGGGCCCGTCAATAGATGCATCATTGCAAGACCATAGCCAGCCCTCAAGCAGTACACCGTGGACAATATAGCTGAAAGCAAGGTGACGCTCCAAAGACGTGATTGACAGGGCAGACTGAAATGGAGGGGACAGAAGAGAGATGAAGTCACACGCAGTCAGTCTCATGTTCTATTTAACAGCAACCCAAATAGAGGAGGCACAAGGGGGAAAGTCCCTGAGGTCATTAAAACTTGAATACAGATCTAGCACATCCTGGCAAGCAGGAGCAAAAACACAAGCATCCAATCAAATGTTTTGGGAAGTGAAAGGATCCGGCATGATTGCATATAAGGAGCCCATCACTCACCCAATCAGAAGCTTAATTTGGACTGAAGAGGTTAACATCTGTCTTCTGTGTTCCTGTGAGTCCTCTTAATTAGTTTAACTGTTTAGATCAATGTGTGGCAGGTACAAACTCTTTCCTGTCTTTTTCAATCAATATTTACGGTACGTAAACAGTTTTATGCAGAAGTTCTATGAACAGATGCTGATCTGACCTCTACAGGATACAAAGTGAAGCATGTCAATATTCTGCAATGTTTAATATAGGATTATGATATATTTGCAGTTATTACAGATTTGACATAAAAAAATAAAATTTGGCCACACTTTTGGACCATTCTTCATTTCTTCTTAAAAAGATTATTGTTAAGGAACAGACTGGTTGATTGACCCGTTAGGGCTTCACCTAGTCAGGTGAGGTCAATTCCAGTGTTTAAATACTACTCTGAAGTAACTCCATACCTTTGATTGTGTCAGACTGATTTGGTTGTTCTACCTGATTTCAACAACTGTGGGCTCCGCTAAGCAGATGTCTGAGAATTAAGAATAATAATATAACAAAACAGGAGAAGGCTATACTAAACTCTCTCAGCGTTCCTTATCTGCCAACTTCAACAGTCAGAACCATTATCGATAAATGGAAGTTCAATGGAACAGTTAAAATCAATGGAAGACCAAGAGTACAGGTCCACAGTATAGCATACCTTACACAAGAAGGATTTGCATGGGAGAGTTGTCAGAAAAGAAGCCTAAAAATCGAAAGAAATCTAATCTAAAATCTCATAACATAATTTAAAATATTGTAAATTTTGGAACTATGTGCTGTGGATTGATGAAATGAAAATTGAACTCTTTGGCCACAACGAAAAAGTACATTTGAATAACTAAGGTGAAGCATTTCGAGACAAAAACCTCTTGCCAACTGTTAAGCACAGCCTTCATTATGCTTTGGGTTTGTTTGGCAGCCAGTGGAACTCGTATTATTATTATTATTATTACTAAGCATCAACAAATCATACAAGCATAGGCCCAACAGTAAATCAAGACACTAAAGCTCAAAACCAACCATGACATTTTTACAAGAATGACAACATTTTTGTAATGTCCATCTCAGTGCTGATATTTGGATATTGTTAACAGTCTCTGGGGAAATCTCAAACATGCAGTGCATGAAAAGGATATCCAGAAAGAACCTTGGAAGAGTTCAGCAAGGAAGAGTGGGAAAATATGCAAACGTCAGGAATAGAAGAACTCATAACTGGGAGATAATGTTTGGAAGCAGTTTGAGCATCCAAAGGAGATGATACCAAGTAATAAGTGACGCAGTGACCAAACCTTTGCACATAACATCTTCCTTTTTGTTTACTATTTTGAATGTACGGAAATTACAAATTAATAATAATCAAAAATGAACATGTACATAAGGATGTCCTGTTTCACATTGTACCATGTTGAGGTCAGGTCAACTTCTGTTCACAGAAAGATTGTACAAAGAGTATGTTCTATTCCACACACATGGTAAATGATTTACAAGAGGAATGGTGTTTCTTTCTTTGCACTGTTCAATTCATATGTCTTGACAAGTGCATCAATCTCTGATTACAAGAACATTCCCATAACATGATGCTAGAGTAGAGATAGTGTTGCACCAAACATAACATTTTGCATTTAGGCCAAAAACTGAATAAACTGTGTTTTTTTGGCATACTTCAAAAGAGATTCAAGTTTAGCTTTCTTGAGGAATAGCTTCCTTCTTGCCTCCTTACTACAGAGGCCAGATTTGATGAGAGCTTCAGATATTGTTTCCCATCCACATTTTAATTTTAAAGTCTTGGTCATGAAAGCCTGTAGGTCTGGCAAATTTTCCATCGGACTACTCGGCCAACCAGGAGGATCTATTAGCAGAACTCTGACCTTAACATTTTAATTAAATAATCAATGAAAAAATCTTATTAACACATTCATGGTGCTATTATTTAATTTCACAATAATGTATTTTGTAAGAACTGTGTGTCCAGAAAAATAGTATCTAAATGCATACTCTAACTGAAGGTTAGCTAAAATTATACATTTTGCCACTAGATGACATTAGAGAGCAAGAGCAGTGTCTCAATGGATTTAAACATGGGATAGGACAGAGGTGAGAATTGACTGAATGTCAGTAACTGACATAAATGTACAACTGCTGATCCACCACCACATTAAGATATCACACACTGTACTTTCTACTGAGAGTCCTGAACACACATACACCTACGCACACACGCAGCAGTAGCCCTAGTGTTCCCAGCAAGCCAATTGTGATATCAACATTTTGTGATGTGTAAAACACAGTGATCCAATGTATTGGTATGCACAGCTACTGACAGAGGGAAACAAATGGGAGTAACAGATAAAGAGGATTGAGAGCCGTGAGGACAGAGACAATAAAGAGAGCTGGGAAGAGATACTGCAGACTCAGGGCTGTCTAGGTGTTGCTAATGTCCGCAGTGTGGCAATCGATCAAAGGCTTAATTTTCCCACTCAATTCATCCCGCAGAGCTAACTGCTAGCAACCACCAACTGGGCCAGCAGCCTCCATGGCAGCCGACCAACACCTAGCAGTAAAAACAGCATGTCGAAGCCCCAACAGAGCATGACATGGCTACCGCCAGCTCACTGCAAAGATGCCAAATGAGAACAGAAATGTATCAGCCTTTTTCACTCTAATTTCTTTAAACAGTCATCAGTTGAAAACAGAAATAGATATGCTTACTATGGTTATTTGGCACAAGCCCAGATTAGCTCTGTTTTGATAATGTCAGGAAAGTCTGCTATAAAAACCCTAAACACAGGGGAATTTGATTAAGCAATTGACTGATTGAAACTCATTCATCACGGCCAATACCAACCACTTATGGCAGATGTTTTTCTGATATTGCTTACCATGATATATAGAGTAGAGAAATTGAGCATTTCCTTATTGAACTGGACAACTGATGGCTTCAACAATTAAACTACAGGCAGTAGTTCAAAGTTCATATATACACCAATCAGCCATAACATTATAACCACCTGGATAATAATGTGTAGGTCCACCTTTTACCACCCAAACAGCAGCCACATATGCAACAAACTGCAATGCACTGTGTGTTCTGACAACTTTCTGTCAGAACCAGTAACTTTTTCAGCAATTTCAGCTACAGTGGTTTGTTGGATCAGACCACATGTCAACCTTTGCTCCCCACATGCATCAATGAGCCTTGGCCGCCCATGACCCTGTTCACCCCACAAGAGCTGCAGTTCTGGAGATGCTTTGACCCAGTCGTCTAGCCATCACAATCTGGACTTGTCAAAGTTGCTCCAATCCTTACACTTGCCCATTTTTCTTGCTTCTGACACATCAACTTTGTGATGGCTAGACCACTGAATCAATGCATCTCCAGAACTGCATCTCTTGTGTGGTGTTCTTGGTCTGCAGTGGTCAGTACATATGAAAAGTTGTCAAAGGCAGGAAAAGCTGTGAACCGGCGACAAGGTCATGGGCGGCCAAGGCTCACTGACACACGGTTTCAAATGAAAGAACGCGCTCTTGAATAATGATAGGAATAAAACTCCATACCTTTCAGACAAACATACCTACCCACATCTATTACACCTGGCCTCTAGTTCCACTCACCTGTGTTCTTGTTAGAGATTGGTTTATATGCACTTTTGGATTTAACTTGATTTAGTAAAGAATAACATGCTTGATATGTTAAAGAATACATGTTCTGGAATTTTCTCACCCTGCTATGGTTTAACATCCTTCATGCTTGTCTCCATTTCTAATGTCAATGTTAAGTCATGCCTAATACATGAAACATATTGCTTGACAGTATTGATTCAGTTCCAAATGATGTATAATATGTATGCATCTGGTTAATCTGTTTAAATAAATAAATTTCAATTTTCACAGGTCACTAGCTATCCATATTATTTAGAATGGTATGAAAGATAACAATTCCAGCCAGCATATTGCTCAGAAATGTTACACAAAATCTATGATTGTGTCAGTTTATAGCAGATAACCTTTATTTATAGTACATGATGCAAAGATAAATTATTTTGAACATCGGTGCAATGTGTACAATCAACGTTACGCTACTCATCTTAGCTCATGCTAACATAATAATTATTAACATAATAATTATTATTAGGCTCAGCACTTAGGCCAAAATACAATTAATTGTATAGATATTTAAAGACAAATTTGACACCAATTACACTTTGACTTTCAACATCTAACTGAATGATATAGCTAGCTATCACTTTCCATCACACCAAACGTGATCTAAATAACTATGCTGGGGACGGGTAAACTATACTGGCTTTTCATTTGACCAATTTTTTAATGAAACCAATTTTGATCATCAGCATCTTCACTTACCCATGTTCAATTTAAGATCTTGATCTAACCAGATTCCCAGGTATTTGTAAAATGGAACATATCTTTACAAAAGAAACATCTAGGATACTAATATTGATCATCATCTAAAGGTTGATTTATGGACTTAAAGAATAGTAAATATTTTGTTTTAGTTCAAAAACTATAATTTTGTAACTGTAGGAAATCAGACCAGATATGAGCAAAAGCCTGAGCAAGAGATGGTGCAGCAGCATATATAATTGTGTCATCAGCATCCAAATGAAAATGACAGTTTCTCATAATAATATATAGATATATTTTATAGAGTGAAAAAAAATAGTCTCGTATTAAAATGTTTGTGCGTAATATTTGTTCCTCCCTTGCTTTATATTTTAGCTTTAATTTTAGCTCAAGTTAAAATCCATGTCTATCATATGGCGTTCCTTCTCCCTCCTCTGTGTTTGGCAATACATCTTTTTGACCAATTATATTTGAATGCTTGTCTGTTTTAACCAATCAAAATATTGTATGCATTAGTGCAGGACCAAAACGAATGTGATCCTGTAATCAAAAGAACAGTTAATGTGGGTCGAAAACAAACGTATTGAGCACCGACACCGTTATTCAGTTATTATACTGTGGATATTTGCTAAATATAGGTGATTTAGGTAAAACAGTTTTAATACTTTCCTTCCGATCATTTTAGTAATTAAACAAGGGCAAATAAACTAATCAGATTTGACTGTGTTTTTTCAAACCTTAATGGAGCTGCCAATCAGAGGCTTTCTTGTTAGAAATCACCTCCAAATGATGTGTCCAAACTCTTGAAGAAATATACTTTGCCATCGCAAAAGGTCTTCTCAAAAATAGCTTTGCCAAAGCTATACTCGAAGTGTCATGACATGATTGCAGACATGTTAAAGCACTTTCACAATTTTCAACAACACAAAGCCTTATGAATTTAACATACACTTTAATGATACAGACTCAGAGCTGCAAATGAATACAGTCAGTCTATTTTTGAAAGATCACACAGGGGAAGCAATCACCCAGGGACTGAAGGACTCACTCGCCTCCTGGGATCTGACTGTATATAGCTAAGCCACAAACTTGAATGGATGGACACAACTACAGTGTTTGGTCATAGACAACACCTGGCAATAGGTATATAGATGTAAACAAGATGACAAAGTTATTTATCATGACAGTTATTAAGAGGACAAAATTAAGTAAATTTACTATCATTAGCATGAACACAAATCAGATGTAGTTATTTTGCAAACTACACTGAACAGAAATATAAACGCAACACTTTTGTTTTGCTCCCATTTATCATGAGCTGAAATCAAATATCTAAGACTTGCACAATGTCACAGATGTTGGAAGTTTTGAGGGAGCTCCCACACAGTGATTTAAAGCCACAACATGTTGATTCAGCAACATGACCAACTCCACATCATAAGGAATGTGGTAAGATGGGGAGCTGGCCGTGGTGCTGAATCTACATGTTGTGGCTCTAAATCACAGCGTGGGAGCTCCCTCAAAACTTGCAACATCTGTGGCATTGTGCTGTGTGATGAAACTGCACATTTTAGAGTAGCCTTTTATTGTGTCCAGCCTAAGGCACACCTGTGCAATAATCATGCTGTCTAATCAGCATCTTGATATGCGACACCTGTGAGGTGGATGGATTATCTCGGCAAAGGAGAAGTGCTCACCAACACAGATTTAAACAGATTTGTGAACAATATTTGAGAGAAAAAGGCCTTTTTTGTATGTAGAAAAAGTCTTAGATCTTTGAGTTCAGCTCATGATAATTGGGGGCAAAAACAAAAGTGTTGCGTTTCTATTTTTGTTCAGTGTAATATCATTAAATGTAACAGTGCTAATTTTGGTAGCATTTCAGTCATTCGTTTTTTATAGTATAAATCTGGACAACAGGTTTTCAGTGGTTGGACAAGGTGATCTGAATGTGGTCATGTAAATAATGTGTTGCCTGAATAGGCCTATTCTATGTTCATGAATTAAAATAATCTTAAATACAGTAATTAAATTTAATACTTCTGAATCCTTTGAATTCCATGAAAAAGTTGTTTAAATAATTTTGATACACTTGTATATTATTCTACATAGTTTAAAGGCCCAAAGAAGAAATTACTTATTTTTATTTCCCTTATACTTGCAATACCAATATAGATATCAAATTATACTTGGGGTCTGCATACTGGAATAAATTGCTGCATTGCAGGACAGTCTACATTATGATGGTCATGGGTTCGAGCCTGACTATGGGTTCTTTGACTTTTCTTGGGCCTCCTGCACGAGGCAGTGCAAAATTGGCATAGTGCTAGCTGGGATTTGGGCTAGATAAATCAGATTATCTATCCTACCACATCATTCTCCAGCGACTTCTTATGTTCAGATTGGGCACCTGTAAATTCAATCTCGGAAGTATAGTCGGTGAATGTAATCATCCTTTGCATGGTGTATTAGTACAGGTGTGTTAGTGTCTAATTATTTATGCTACCATTTGCTTCAATGATGGCCCTCAACATTTCAACAGCATCATTTTGGATGTCATTATAAGCACTGATTCAAGTGCATTTGAGCTAGATTATACTGTATGTAGATTATAATGTATGTAGATTATACTGTATGTCCTAGCTAGATTATACTGTATGTAGATTATACTATATGTAGATTATAATTATGTAGTTTATACTGTATGTAGATTATACTGTATGTTCTAGCTAGATTATACTGTATGTAGATTATACTGTATGTCCTGGCTAGATTATACTGTATGTAGATTATACTGTATGTCCTAGCTAGATTATACTGTATGTAGATTATACTGTATGTGGATTATACTGTATGTCCTAGCTAGATTATACTGTATGTCCTAGCTAGATTATACTGTATGAGGATTATACTGTATGTAGATTATACTGTATGTCCTGGCTAGATTATACTGTATGTAGATTATACTGTATGTCCTGTCTAGATTATACTGTATGTAGATTATACTGTATGTAGATTATACTGTATGTCCTGTCTAGATTATACTGTATGTAGATTATACTGTATGTAGATTATACTGTATGTCCTAGCTAGATTATACTGTATGTAGATTATACTATATGT
>JACXGM010012623.1:12196-23912 GCA_016801145.1 Umbra pygmaea | reverse complement strand
AGAATAACACTGACACCTTAGTTAACATGTGTGCCCAATGCAGAATAACACTGGCACCTTGGCAGACTGAAAGAGTAATAACATATTCTGATAACATTTTCAGCAAGATAGATCACAACTTCAAACATTGCTGATATTCTTTCATTTTCTGAATGTCAAGTTAATAATTATGAATTAATAAGCCCAAATACAATTTATATTAGATATACAGTAAGCTAATTAATAAATGCAGATATTAATACACACACAAACACACATTCCTTAGGTCATTTCGCAATTGAGTAAGCCTGTAAATTAATGTTTATCCGCTCATATTTCATGTTTGTTTATTTTCAATGACTGTTTGAATATTTGCATCAATAAATATTTATAGCACACTTTGCACCGCAATTCACTTAACATCTATACTATTTCCAATCTGCGTGAGAGCTGGACCATGTACATAAACACACACAAACACACACACACACACACCTAAACGGATGCAGACACACACAGACGCACACTAATGAACACACACACGTAGTCACACAGATGCACGGGCACACATGCTTTTAATAAACCTCAAGGTGGTAAACCTCAAGGTAGATAAGTATCCTTGTTTATTCATGATAGCGATGATGGACTCATCATTCCTCTGCATTTAAACCTCATATACCTGTTAGACATACACATAAGATCACAGTGCTCAGGGCTTGATTCTATATGTATCGAAAATGCTCAGCACTGTACAGTAGCACACAGTGTGAATGTTATTTCCAGCAGAGCCTTGTTTGCCAGGAGTGTATTTAATTTAATAACCCCCAAATATATAGAATAAAAAAGTGGTGTTGTTGAGCCATAAAGGTTCCCTGAAGATGGTGTCATGTATGTGGCAATAATATTGTAAATGCCAATACATATTACTTATTGTGCCCCTTTCAAACTTAGAATTTTATGGCTAACTGATGTATGATTGTGAATATACATATTTATTGTGCACAAATCAACATTTTATTAAACTCCAGCCACATATGGGAGTATTAAAAAGATCACAAATGTCCTAGGCTGATTCTTTAGCTGAGGTTTATTTGAGCCAACAAAGTGGATTCTGTAAAACCGAGCGAGAAAGAGAGAGTGATGGAGAGGAAGAGACTGATAGCCCTGAGGAGTTCAGAACACTGGCAGTGTCTAAAAGGAGGCTGGGTCGCCCAGGGACCATTGGCTGGTATAGGCTGTTTGTTTAATCCCCACGCCAAGGCTGGCAGGACCTAACTCACGCTGCAAGGCTCCATGAGTATACAGACCTCTCTCACACTCTCTCATCCTTTTTCTCTCTGTCTTGTTCAGTGTACGGTTCAATGATTAGTTGAACCTCTCTCTCATTCAATGTCTCTCTGGTTTTCTTAACATCTCTCGCTCTGTAAGGCACCATGATTAGGCAGATCTCTCTTTCAATACATCCTGCCTTTTCTTCTTTCAAAGCCTTTTTCATTAGAATCCTGCCTCCATCCTGTCACTCTGTCAATGCACCCTCTCATTCTAACGTTAACCTTTATTATTACTTATCTAAAATGGACTAACTCACACTGGGTCTACTAACTCTAACCTTTATTATTACTTATCTCAATGGACTAACTAACACTGGGTCTACTAACTCTAACCTTTATTATTACTTATCTCAATGGACTAACTAACACTGGGTCTACTAACTTTAACCTTTATCATTACTTATCTAAATGGACTAACTCACAATGGGTCTACTAACTTTAACCTTTATCATTACTTATCTAAAATGGACTAACTTACACTGGGTCTACTAACTCTAACCTTTATTATTACTTATCTCAATGGACTAACTAACACTGGGTCTACTAACTCTAACCTTTATCATTACTCATAACAATGGACTAACTCACACTGGGTCTACTAACTCTAATCTTTATCATTACTTATCTAGCTGGACTAACTCAAACTGGGTCTACTAACTCTAATCTTTATCATTACCTATCTAAATGGACTAACTCAAACTGGGTGTCACATCCTGCCCTTATGGGCTGTTAGCCGTTAGCTCCCTGGTAAGCTGTGCTAGCACCCATCCCTCTTCTAGCTTCCCCAGCTACCCTAGCTCACAAGCTAGTATCGTCTCCAGCTTCCAGGCTGGTAGGTCCCCTCACAGTCGCGTTCAGGGTAGGTGTTCTTATAAGACCCCCCGTTTGACTGTGAGTACCCCAGCTAGCTCCCACAGCCCCCAGGCTAGCTCCCACAGCTATCAGGCTAGACCCCCAAGGCTTCCAGTTTCTGCCCCAGTTAGGGCACCAGTTTCTGCCCCAGATAAGGCACCTGTTTCTGCCTCAGTTTCTGCCCCAGTTTCTGCCCCAGTTTCTGCCCCAGTGTCTGCCCCAGTGTCTGCCCCAGCAGTTACCCCCAGGGCTTCTGTTATTGCCCCTAGGTCCCTAGCTGTCGCTCCTAGGCCCCCTTTTTACCTGTTGGCCGCCAACCCCGTTCATCGGTGGTTAGAGGAGGAGGAGGAGATGCCAGCCCTCATCAGAGGTTCCCCACTCCCGAGGGAGGACTGTCTCCCCAATAAACTTTTTTGGGGGGGCTATGTGGGTTGAGCCTCCGGCAGCAGTCTGCTCACCGCCAGAGCCTCCGGCAGCAGTCTGCCCACCGCCAGAGCCTCCGACAGCAGTCTACTCTCCGCCAGAGCCTCCGGCAGCAGTCTGCCCACCGCCAGAGTCTCCGGCAGAAGACTACCCACCGCCAGAGCTTCCGGCAGCAGTCTGCCATCAGCCGCCGCTGTTGTCCGGACCCCCTGCTCAGCCCCCTGTTCCTCCTGACCCCGGGCCCTCTGCCCTTCTGGTCTCCTCGTTTTGCCCACCTCGGTGTTGTGGGCTTTGGGGGAGGCTTCTGTCACATCCTGCCCTTATGGGCTGTTAATGGACTTTGTTTCTTGTAGTGTCTCCCCTGTGTATGGTGTTGTGTTTGGCTCCCTCTTGTGTCTGTTTCAGTCTTGTTGAGTTAGGTCTATGGGTGTTGTCATTTTAGTTCTCAGCTGTCTTGTATTACGTTATTAGTGAATTGGTATTTAAACCCCATGTTTCTGTCATTCCCCTGTTCGTCAATGTTTCCTGTTTCGTTTCCTGTTCCAGTGTCTCTTAAAGGTTTAGATATGTACGCTTAGCCCCTCGTGGCAGTGTTTTGTTTATTTAATAAAAGTGCTATTGGATTATTGCAACCTTCGCGCCTGTCTCTATCCATTCAAAGGAGGAAATGTGACACTGGGTCTACTAACTCTAACCTGTATCTTTAACTATCTGTATGGTCTCTCTCACATGGTCTACTAGCTCCAGCTTTATCTTGCCTATCTCCATGGAATCATTTACACCGATTCTACTAATTCAAAACTTTATCATTACCTACACTACTGTATATAGCCAAATGTATGTGCACAACCCTACTAATGGTGGAGTAGGAATAATGGTCTGGGGCTGTTTTTCTGAGTTTGGGCGAGGCCCCTTTGTTTCGGTGAAGTGTCTATTTAATGCTACAGTATACAAAGACATTTTAATCAGTTTGGTGCTTCCATGTTTGTGGCAAACTTTTGGGGAGTGCCCTTTCCTGTTCCGACACGATTGCGCCCGTTTGCACAAAGTGAAGTCCATAAAGACATGGTTTGATGAGTTTGGTGAGGAGGATCTAGAGTGGCCTGCAGAGCCCTGACCTCAACGCCACTTAACACCTTTGGGATAAACTTGATTGCGAGAGGGCCTTCTCATCCAACATCAGTGCCTGACCTCACAAATGCTATTTTGCTTGAGTGGGCAAAAATTCACACAGACATCCCAATACAGTGCATCCAGAAAGCATTCATAGCGCTTCACTTTTTCCACATTTTGTTGTTACACCCCTATTCTGAAATGGACTAAATTCATTATTTGCCAAAAAATTCCAAAAAACAATACCTCATAATGACAATGTGAAAGAAGTATGTTTGAAATCTTAGCAAATTTATTAAAAATAAAAACAAAAAAAGCACATGTACATAAGTATTCACAGCATCTTACATGTGTATTTGGTGTCAGCATGGTTCATTGTCTCGTTGTAAGAGTTATGTGTCGTGTCGTATCGTTCAGTGTTTTCTAACTACCTATATTACGTTTTCACTCATCGCAGTCCTTTTGTTTTGCTAAGATTGTTTTGTCAAAATTTGACATTGTTTACTTTCTCCTTATCTCCGTCACATTTGTCTTGGATCACAGACAGCATTACAGCAGCCAAAGTTGGTTCTATAAAGTATTGACTTGAATATTTGAATAATTATGTGAACAATGTAAAGATGGTTATGTTAACGCTTGGCAAGATCTTTGTTGAAATTATAGTTTCAGGCGTCAGGTTGCGGTTGATAATAGAATGTTTAATAAAGTACTTCTTGTTCTGGAAACAGGGTCATCTCATAAGAAGGCAATCAAGACGTGTTGGAAAAAATGCCCCGTGGGATTGTTGTTCACTCCCTACACCGGTCCCTATCTCTTAATGTCCTAGTGACCAACTACTCCTCTCCTAAAGGAAAATCTTTACCATAACAAACCTTTCTGCACTTTCTGACCATGAATCTTCTCCCTGTCTGTCTTGAGACAGTCAAACATGTCTTAGAATCCTCCAACAGGCCTCAAACTATAGCTGTACAACTCATCTAGCAATACCATTCTAAACTGTCTAAACTGTATTTAAACATGAATATATAGAATATACTTCTCAACAACAACAAATGTGCTGTTATTATTTAACTTTTTTCTCACAATAAGAAAAATTGCTCCTTTAAAGTGTCCGATATGTTGTGTAAAACAAATAATAAAAAACAATGTGCAATTCTATTTCATTCCAGGTTGTCACCCAACAAATTGTGGAAACATCAAATGGCGGTGAGTACTTCTGCAAGGCACTGTATATCACAATTAAGACACTTGTTGATTGACCATTTCAATTAAATTGTGTTTGTTAGTCTTAATGTTTTTCTAAATCTATATTTTCTACATGTTATTATTTATTGTTGTACTATAGGGCATCGTTGCAAATGAAACCTTGGTTTCAGTTGTTTATTCCCCCTTTAAAAGTAAAATAATAAAATAAATCATTGAAATTCTAACACTCTCAACAAACTTGTTGAGCTGTAAATAATAACAAGCATGATTATTCAACAAGCAATCAGGATATTGGAATAAATAACAGAGCTCCATGCCTGTGGAAAAACACATTGATCCTTGTAATCTCAGGCTGAAGTGTTGGAAATTCTGTAACACCTTTAATTATTTGTTAGTGTTTTGAATTCCTCTCAGCGGGGTTTCATTGGAATTGATGCTTTTCTGTGGATTTTAAGTGAAAAGTTTCAAATATGAAAAATAATGTGGTTTTGAATATAATAATATTAAAATTGGTTGTATCTTGAAGTGTGTTTCGGAGACATTTTAGTACACCTTCAGGAAATGTGTCTTGGCTGTTTGAGGCTAAGATCAGTTGTAGATCAATTGTGGTATCAACATTTTCAAGAATTTCAAAACGATTTCAAGAATATTCAGTAATGAAAGTGTGTGAACCCTATAGGAGTGGTCATGATTTTTGTTTAAGATATTAAAAAATCATAAAATCCTTATCTATAACGCAATTCCTAAAGGCATTTCCTAATTAAAGATAAAAACAAAACATATATAGTTTAATAATTTATTTAACAAAAGTGGTTTATTCAACAAAACTCAGAATTTACCCCTCCCTAGGAGATTGTTTTTGCTCAAATGCTTTGGGTCTTTGTCTGATTGTACTGATTCCTTTAGGTGCCCGACCTTCTGTTGAAGAAACCTTTAATACCTCAGAATTCCTGTTTCCCTAATGATGTGAAGTCATCCAGGTCCAGAAGAGGAAAAGGTTTAAAAAGCCTTTTGTTTATTTCTTCTGGACATTAATGCACTTGAGTTAGCAATTTTCCAAATTGCACTACATTGGTAAAATTTAAAAAAGATATCAGGATGAAACCATACAGCCCATAATGTGATAATATGTTTACTTGGTTCTAATATTATATATAATATTATTGGGTATTGGGTACTCAGAATTGTAAGGAGAACTGATGTGTGTGTTATCACAGGAAGAAGGCCTGCAGGCTTTGAGTGAGGAATGGAGGGATACGGGGAAGAAGGATAGGAGGGTTGGAAAAAGTTATGGAAGAAGGGTTGCAGGAGGGATGGAAGAAGACAAGTAATATGGAATGAAAGAGAGGTCTAGAGGTAAATATTGGGCCAGGGGGAATGTTATAAAGCCAGCCTAATGAGTTAAACAGCTCCAATGTAGCGTTGGCTTTCTGTTTCAGGCTGAGGTTTAATTGTATGGGGATAGGGGAACAGAGGGACACGTCCCAACCAATATTCAAAGAAGGAAATGTTGCCCCCCCAATAATTAAATTGGGATGAGTTGCCGAATCTTTTCGCACTGTTTACCCAACACGGAAGCCTTTAGTTGGACCATGCGTAAAATAATTACGGATAGGATACTATTTTGAAACATGAATTACGTTATATGCCAACATTTTTGTTAATTTTTTTATGTTTCAGCTGCACGTTTTACTATTAGGCTATATTAGTCCTTCTATTATGTTGCACCTTCACCTTTCGTTGCCTGGAACATTCCACACATTCCACACATTCCTCACATTCCACAAATTCCACACATTCCATACATTCCACACATTCCATACATTCCATACATTCCACACATTCCACACATTCTACACATTCCATACATTCCACACATTCCACACATTCCATAGATTGGGAATCTTAGATATTAAGATTAAGATCAACTTTATTGTCCTTTAAGTAGGAAATTTGACTTGGGCTATTAACCCATGCTGCAGCCATAGTAGAATCACACATTACATATAATTAGGAAATGTACTGAAAGTATGAATGAGTAAATTACATAATAACATCCAACAATTTCACAAAAACATATACAAACAGGAGCACATCAATAAAGGCACAAGTCTGCCTACCTACCACTATTTAAAAGTTTTATTGACACAGGGATAAAATATTTTTAAATCTATTTAACCTGCACCGGGGCACTCTAAACCTCTTCCCAGAGGGCAGTAGCTGATACTCAGCATGTAGTGTATGAGTGGGGTCATTGGCTATTTTGTTGTCCAGCTTTAGTGTAGTCTGCTCATAGATAGACTTAAGTGATGGGTGCTGTCCTCCCTCTATAATGGTCTATGCAGCCTGCACCAACTGGACTAGTTTTGACTTTAGCTGCACAAAGATTTTACCAAACCAAACTGTGAAACTATATCTAATAATGCTCACTAATACTGCCCGATAAAGAAAAACCCTACATTTCTGGTCAACACTATGATGTCTAAGTCGACGCAATAAATGCAGTCGTTGTTGAATTCTGCTGCAGAGCTTGTTACTGTAGCATTTCAGTTACTGCTATTGAAGGAACAATGGGACTTGTATGATGCTTTAACTGTTGACACAAGTATGAATTTCCAAATTATCTAAGTCCTGTCTGGATGACCCCCGACCCTTGGGCCCTTCCTTGTTCATTGTTTCCACCTAAAACTTAGCGGGTGTACACATTTCTTCTTTCTCTTAGAAACATTCAGCTCCATAGATTCTGTCTCTTTCCCCAGTTGCTCCCTCTTATCTGATGGTTCAGATGTCACAAAATGGCCTTTAAGGTCAGGTAACAAACACTCTAGCGCCCAAAGATACATTTTCCTACCATCCTATAAACAGAGTTTATTAAAAAGCTGCACTTCCTTGTGGCTTAAACATTAAACATCATTTAATTTCTGCAATTGGCATGTCATGAAAGCATCAGATTAGCAAAATAAATAGGCTAATTTTCCTCAGGTTAATACATTTGTAAACATTTTAACAGGCACTTCTTAATAGAAATAAAAAGGATGCTATCATTTATTAGAGTGCCATGTTGATGTACATGTACATGTACTACTGCATGGTATAAGATTATTACACAGCTCAGATTGGTCTTCACTCTCTGTCCAGACTCTCCCAAGGTCAAACCATTTCTTACCTCTGTTTTTGGTCTTCTTCCATCTAACCTCACCAAGTGTTGAGCAGTGCTCCTTTTAATTTCTAAATTACATATTTTAGTTGTGAAGCTTACCCAAAGATTTAGAATTTGGTGTTTTGTTTTGTTATATACAAATGTTATATAACTGAAAGCCTCCGTGAGGCAAGAGTAGAAGATTTAACTAACACAAAATTCATTATGTGACCCTTAGATATGAATGTTGTTAGAATCTCATTAGTGATTTTTTTTGTTTTTTATTATTCTCTAATCAAATGTATTTTGATTTACCATTAACTAAATTCAACCTGTGTGCCTTAGAATACATTAATATATTCTGTTAAAGGAGACATCTTAATGAGTCAGCCATCTGGTAATTTAAGGTTGAGCCTTGTTGAGACATCTCTGAAGGACACCGATGTCCAGTTCTAGAGAAAACAGTTACTCCCAAGAAGGAAAAAGTGATATCAAGTATGTTTGTGCACTACAATTCATTTGCATCGAAGATGGCGGCAGCACAGGCCCGGCAGAGCATCACCAGCGCACAATAGTAGATTAGTACTTTTATATCCATTTTGCCCCCATGGCAGTCTTTTCTTTACAAGTGTGTCTTCTAAAATAAACACCATTTATTTTCTGAAACCCTTTGCACCTGTCTCATTACGCATGCATTGCGCACAACCAAAGCTGTGACAAATTGAACTAGTGATGGGAAATTAAAGCCTTCTGAAGCATTCGAGGCCTTAAACACTGCCACCTGCTGGTCAGAAATAAATATGGGTTGTCAGATAACTGATTGACATTGTCCCCAACTGTGTTAATTGACTGGAGAGCTGCGTGTAAGAATGGAGATAAATTGGTTGTTTTTTTATCGAGCCCCAAGCCAGGCAGACATTTTAGAAATCTAAAAATATAAATTAACCTTGGGACACTGATGTCAGATGGACGTTCTCATCGGCAGTCGGCTTCGTCTGATGACATTGATTGGATTTTACAAATGCAGTGATCGATCTGAGTTTTTCAAAGGAATAGGCACACTGTTATCACTGTCCATTGCAATAAAAGTTGAGCTAGTAATCAGGGCGTATGTCAGTCGAATACGTGCAGTTTACTACCACCCACCATTCTCCATAATGGATGATATGTTACACAAAGATAATAATTTAAATAGCATTTATTTTAAATGCAGCAAAAAAAATTGTTGGAACTTGTCATTCTGGTCCAAGATCATTTTAGCAATGTTAGAAATGTAAATCTTTTTTGTTGCAGAAATTGTTCGCTGGGGCAATTTTGTATGCCTCCTGCATGCGTGAAGCTCTTGTCTGGACTGTGGCTCTTGTTCTGGTTTCAGGTCAAAAGCAATTTAACAGGCAAGTGTGGGGCTCTTCCATACAGCAGGAAGAATGGTAAATAGCCTGTTCCCTCATGTCTTGTACAGTTGTACGCGTGGACTATGTGGGGCAGGTGATCCTTCCACTCAACCATCGGTGCTCTTTCTGGAATGCACGGCCCTTTCTGTTTGACACACTGACACTGGCGTATGACGTAGTGATCAATTACACATTGCATAAACAGCCAATAAAACCATTCTCTTGCCAAATGAACAACTTTGTCTGCGCCACAGGGCGAGCATCCGGTTTGGCAAAAAGTGATGCAAATGCGGAAGTGCCTTAAACATGCATTCTATCTGAATTCCAGCTGGGGGCGATACGTCTGGTTGCAAAAGAGCTTGGTTTCTCTGAGAATGAGAGACACTTCTCACTTGATTTATTACCTCAGTAAACATTTTCATAATGAGTATATGGTCTCAATCGGCCTTCTGCAATACATAATGATGTTCATTTTTTGAAATATGGTGTCGTTGATTTTAAAATCGGCGCTAAAGCAAAGGGGCGTTTAGGGATGTGGTTATGGCACTTGGTTGTACGACAAGACATTCAAAGGAGTTCAGTTTTTCCGGTAAGTAACGTTACATTTTGTTTTACAGTTTGTATTAATACTGTTTTTCGTTAGCATCCCAATTAATATCAGTTGGCTAGCTAGATTACTCCTCTCGTCTAAAATCTTCACATCCGCAACCAAGATGTCTGTGCCCGTAAAGGGCAAATTCGATGACCCAAATCAGATCTTCACAAACCAATGGGTGACGTCACACATGTTATGTCCAGTGATATATACAATCTATGTTCTGCACCAATATGTCCCATATTATCATGCAGGTGCTTAGCACAGTCAACATCAGGTTACTGGGGAGGTCCAACTGTTTTCGTTGTCCTATCTGTCTGTATAATATTCCTTTGTCAAGTGTGAGTCTGTTACATTAATGTACAGTACTAGTCTCTCGTGTCATTTGTCTCTTGCATTTATCCTTAGGATTCCATCCTCTTTTTTCCAGGTTAATCAACTCCCAGTTGGGAACGTCTTCCTTTTGAGCAGCTCTCACACTTCCTGGAGTGATAACCGGAATGCCTTCATCAGCTATGCAGCAGCAGCAATGCAGCCACCCATGTCACGTCACTGTCTCCCATGGTTCTGTCCCCCTGCCAGGTGGCGGAGACTACATCTGGAGGCATTGTCTCTGTACTCTTTTAGGTGGTCGTGACTCGTGAAGTGGCACTGGACATCGTCAAGGTATCAGCGTCCAGTGTTGCGTTACACTAGTCAGACTACTTTTTTTGAAAAAAGTAACCTAACGTGTTACTTTCAAAATTCAAGTAATTAGTTACTAGTTACATTTATAACGGGAAAATGAGTTACATTTACGTTATATTTTCACCTTTTCTGTTTTAGAACACAATTTAATAATTTATTATCCGTCGTCGTTTTGTTTTTTAATCCGTATTTCATTAGTGCGCCTCCACGCCAATCAAAAAAAGGAGAGATCTTGCACTTAAAATTGTAATGCGCAGAGTTATGCAAATTGGAGGTTAGCAAAATGGAAGAATTCATAGCCTACATTTTATCAGCTGGAAATATTCACATTACTTCAAAACAATCAAAAGCAGGGAGGATAAATGTGTCCAGTGAGCTGTAGGATAAATGTGTCCAGTGAGCTGTGCAAGCACCTGTCGAGTGGGAATATAATGGAAAGCTTGTCAACGTTTGTCTCACTCAAATGTTTTGGAACGAAATTGCTTTTTTCTACTATAGAGTCTACAACGCGTGGAGGTATGTTATTTTCAAGTAATATTTTCCCCGGTTATTCCAATAAACACGCTTTGAAAACGTGCATAATGTTACAGAAAAAGTCCAATGTGCTTTAATAGGCAATGAAAACGCACTTGATGGAGGTTTTCTTTATACAGTAGGCTACATAAGGTGCGCAAGGATTCAAGCGACATGCACTCGGAACGTGTGTATTTGTGCCAGTAAACACACATTCAGAATGCTTATAATTCTGCCAGCCAACAGATCTAAACTGTACCCTTTAGCGAACCATATATGCTAGCATGTGAGCAGGGCTGGACTGGGACAAAAAAATGGCACTGGCATTTTTGCTCAGAACGGCCCACCACAATCGGTCGGACACCACCCACCAGTACACCCTCCTTGCGGTCGCTGTAAATATGCATACCTACTGTACCATTCCCCAAAACACCTACAAAGCTGAGTAGTAAATGCCATGGACCAGTGTACCAGTGCAAGTGGA
>JACXGM010012623.1:0-12096 GCA_016801145.1 Umbra pygmaea | reverse complement strand
TATTTCTCTCTTGCCTTTCAGGGCTTCCGTAAAAATGCAATGCTAGAGAGAATTATTTTGGGAAGGGAGGAAAACATTGAAAAAATAATAGAAATGTTGTATTATTATCAGGATGCGAGTGCAGGGATGGTTGGAGGCAAGAGCGAAGGTAAAGAAAGATTTAATATACGCAAAACACAATATAAACAAAACTTAGAGATGTCAAATACTTAAGAAAACAATAATCAGAAAATGGTAAACACAAATACACACAAACGTATGTGTAACATCCAACAGGGAAAAATGACCGACAACTGATATCACACAAACAAGGGAGCTATATACATTATGCTGTTAATGAATTGGAATGACTTCCAGCTGTGAATGGTTGATACAGAAACAAGACGATCAATAGGATGATGATGTAAACTAATTAAATGTCATAAAACGGAGTCGACTCAGGCTCTGCCACGGAGGGACACCATGACAACTATATGTAAAGAAAATTTAATAAATGGGCCAATCCCAACCTTTTATGCACTACAATTCCCCAAACAATTTGTGTTTGACAACATAATCTAGGGCTGCTTGTCATTCAGCCTCTCCACCAACATCCTCGCCTCCAACCCACTCCAAACCCGCAATGGTTTGACATCTGAGGAGGCTATTGTCATCAAGTAACATTGTGTATGTGAAGCTTTGAATATTTACACTCAAGCTCTGTTAAATAAATGAAAAAAACTCTGTCCCTTAAGCATTTAACTGCCGGGTAATCTTAATCATCTGAAAAAGCTTCCCTAGCTGATTTAGAGGACACAGTCAACCAAGGGGAATTGTGGATAATTTCATAGTAAAGTATGCCTTTTGTACAACCTCTGAACACACATGAAATGAATACATTGATAGAGTTTAGATTATGACATGCCAAGGTCATGTTTTTCACATTCTGTTCCAGTTAAAGGTGTTGTGACTCAGGCCAATGCAGGTGTATATCAGGACTGATTGCTTGTTACTTATGTGTGCAGTTCTCCCAGACAAGGACAACATTTTCCAACAATTAACTGTCTTGTTTTCTGTTCACTATTATCATTTGAAAGCAATCAATTCATTACTGGGTGTCTTTAGTTCCTGTGTTTGCCTATTGTCATTGTCACCCAAGTAAAAAAAAAAAAATTATACTCCAGTATTATACTTCTAGTATACTTATGTTTAACTATAAGTATGTATTCAATATATTTAAGTATATTTGAAGTATACTTTCAAAATATACATACCAAAATCATATATTACAAGTATATTTAGGATAAATAAAATACATTTCAAGTACAACTAAGTATACTTTTTTTGCTTGAGATTATTGTTGCATGTACAATATGGTGAGTTTCTACCCGTTTGAGCAGTAACTTTATGTGTCTGCCTTAGCAGTGTTTGTTGTTGTTAATCCTGTTACCTGCAGGTGTGTACAGAGGGTGAAGTGATAAAGTGCTCATCAAGGGGAGGGGCTGCACTTACGTGTACTGCGCCGTGCTGAAAGCAAGTTAATTAAATTTGGGTGGCAGTTTTTAAAATAAAACCATACAAATAGAGGCCACCAGGTGGCTCCGGGGAGCAAAAATCATCCTAAGCATTTCACCTGGTTAATCGATTGAACTGTACTGCAGACAACAGGGCATTTCTTTATTTTTTAAAACAATTCAATTGTGTAGTTAAATAGAGCACTGTAAAAAATTAACTACATTCCTGCCAAATAATTGTCCTATCTTGTCACGAACCCGCCCCCCTGAGCCGCTCTCTGAGTTTGTTCCCTGTCTTTTTCTATGTTTGTCTTGTCCTTTGTGTCACGAACGCACCCCTGTATCCTGAGCACCAGCAATCACCTGATCCTGAGCACCTGTTCCACACCAGCACCTGGGGCTGATTGCTGCCTTCACAATTTATAGGAGAATTTGGTAACCAGCCCCTGCTTGATTATTGTACAGCATATATGCATGCTAGTCTCGAGCTCCCTGTGAAATTATTAACAATCTATTTTATTTCATGTTTTATTTTTTTAACGTGACTGAAATAAATCCTGTGCTTTGACAGTGCTTTGACTGGCTATTCATTTTCTCCCCTTAATTTTCTCAAAATTTTTCTAAATGAAATATTCAATTAATGTAGGCCTAGTTAAGTTTTCAGAAAATAAATGCATTCTGGAGCATAATAGATTAGATTATACACCCATTTGTTTATTTAATTAGTAGAATGGAGATACAGTACAGGATAATTCTACAATATTTCTCCTCTATCTTAACATAGTATTAGAACAAACAAAACTTTAAATTAAGAAATGCTTTCGACTGTATAATAATACAATTACATTTCATTTAATGGCATTCTCTTAAAAAAAACATATCCCTACTAGGGATTTGAAAATGCAAACTCCTGCATCTATGGTATTGTACAGTATGTTCAAAGTTAGAGTAGGTGAAATGCAATGTTTTAGAGAAGTTTGAAAGGTGAACTCTGTAGCCTGAAGTGCCTAAACTAAATGAACCAACCAGTAGCCTACTGTAGGGAGACATTAATCATTAAAATAATTTAAGGTGCAGTTTAAGGTGACGATGTGGCCAGTCAGCTACCCCATTCTACACTTCATTGCCTAATGTCGAAACGCTCTCGTCATGCTCTCGGTGCAGCACCCCAAAAACCATGTTGACGGTGCTCTTGCGACCGTCTGTCTAGTTTCAGCATTAGGCTCTACAAAGTGAGCTTGAAAACAAAGAACGTATCATATATAAAAATACTAACAGGCTGAATCCAATAGCAGATGAACACGAGATGAGTGTATAAAAATTATGTTTATTGTATAAATTAAATGTAAATAGTAGTAACGTAGCCTCTACTATTTGGTAACGTAGCCTCCAACGAAGGAGAAACCAGGTGAGTGGTGTCCTGGAGATGTAGTCCCGGAAGGCTGAACACCAGATAGGTAATGGTGGTGAGACCAGGTGAGTGGTGTCCTGGAGATAGTCCCAGATAGCTGAATACCGGGTAGATGTCTTACTGGAGTTAAACGACTGGAGTTCTCGGAAGGCAGACTGGTTACCAGGTGAGTGAGGGCTTCGGATTATCGACACTAGCAGGTACTGGAAATGAAGGCATGGAGAACAAGAGTTAGACAAATAATAGTTTGTAACCATAAAGGCACAGCACTCAGAATGGCAATATAAAAGGATGAAAGTAAGAAATGGCACAGACTGGCTTGGTACAAGAGCAGCTCGAGACTTCATGCACTTGGAAGTACAATAATCCTGCAAGGACTGATTGCTGTCACCTCCATAATAAAGGGAGAGCAGCAATCAGCACAGGTGTGGCAGAGGAACAGGTGCTGGGGATAATCCCTGCTGGGACTGGTGCTTGGGAACGGGTGCCTTTGTGTGTGTTGGGATGATGGGATCTGGTGAACGGAACAGACAAACAAACACAGAACAGACCAGACACACACAAAAGGGATCCAGGAACAGGGAAATGGAGAAACAAGGAACAAGCAGACAGAGTCAGGAGGGAGGGATCGTGACAACAATAAGGAATAATAAGAAATTAATTATATAATAATGCAATTTCACTGTCTCTTTTGAAAGAAAATGCTGCTACTGTAGACAGGGTTCTACCAGGGTTTGAACCCACAATCTCCATCATTGCAACACTTTTGCATTAAGGAAAATAGTCTCAATGACTGAGAAGAAGAGAGGAAACTCAAATATCGTTTTTTAAGCAGTTATCAGCTTACGGACGTCATATAGCAACTTTTAAAAGTATGTATTGAATGGCTTTTGAGCAGTGAGGATTGATTTAAACTATAAACAATATGCCCAAAATAACATGAGATTATTCATAGCAACACAAACCTAACGTGCTGTAACAAAAATGAACGACAGTCCTGGAACACGTAGTTTATATGCACACACACAGACACACTCTTTTATTGAACTAGAACACAGGAAATGTCTTTAAATCAGATTTTTGGTGAGATTCTCTTTAAAACGTTATATCTGTTTGAATAAAGTAATATGTAAAAGTTGCAAACGAGTATTGCACTATACTGTAGTCTAGATAGAACTCGCTGTTTTCAGAGTAGATCATTTTAAATGGTCTCTCGCACCATGGTCCCTAGCGCCACTCTGCAGCGGTAATAGACCATTTAATGATAACTAAATTTACGTTTTGGTGACGTGGTATGAGAGCGAGCAATTTATCACTTCACCCTCTGTATGCTTCACTCTCTCATTTGGTACCACATTAAAAGTGCTATGAGTATTTGTCCTGAGAAGGTTTGAATCTATATAAACTCAGCCATTGCTCATCCGTATCGTACAGTACTACATTAATGTACTAGTGAGTATTCATCCTGAGAAGGTTAAAATTGATGTCAACTCAGCCATTTTCAATCCTGTGTTGTACATTATGTACAGTGAGTGATTGTTTTCTTGTAGGCTTAATAGTTTGTTATTGTGGGCTTTACTGTCGCTGTGTTGTTATATAGCCGATGAAGTCTTAGTTGTTTGTTTCTGTATGCCTGGTCTAAAATAAAGTGGGTACTGTGAATTCCTGTTATCGTCTCCTGCGTTTTCTCCACAACACCCTACCGTTACAAAAGGGGTGTTCTGGCTCACCATCAATTCAATTTTGATTAAACAGGTTAAGTTTAAAATTGATTCAACTGGTGTCTTCAGTGCCAGTTATAAGTAATAAGTGTTATTGAAAGAAAATGTGATGTTACACAGTGTGTTGCAGTCATCAGATTTGAAATTAGTGTATATTTTTAAAAATAAATTCACAAAGTAAAACATCAAATAATATGTTAATAATACATTTTCAATATACTGTAGTAAAGGGTGAATCGACTATTTTTGATTGTTTTTATGCATTGTCCATACTGTCTAAACATTTTCGGAATTACGGTTGTACAACTCAAAGATGAGGCTAGAGTAACAACAGTAGCCTTTTATATCTGGCTGTTTAGAAAACATATACATTTTTCCAAGAATAACAGCACTGTCAGATATCCATCCAGCCATTTTAAGCACAAGTATTGGGATAATGTAAAAGCAAATGTAAGAAGTTTAAAATGTAATATGTAGTCCCAAATCAATTGTATGCAACAGTACAGAGTCTGTAATCTTTTGACATCACCAAACTGGAATCATAATTTGAGATGCTTTGAATCTCCAGTCATTTGTTTGTTTTGGGGAGTTTCTGGTATTAGTCTCCTTTCAGCAAGTGAAATGCATGTTCAATCTCCTTTAAATCAGAGGATTGACTTGGCCAGTCTATGTTCCACTCATATTTCTCCAGTAATTTTTCATTACTGATGAATGAGCCCTTTCCATAAGCAGCCTAGCATGCCCATGCCATGACACTAGATTAGATGGTTTCCTTTGAATCATCCACAGTTCCCTTTTATCGACACAATTTTGCCTTCCTATCAATTTCATAAAAAATGACTGGTTGTACTTTTTAGCAATTGCTTATCTGACCTATTTCCTTTTTGGTGCTGATCAGTGGTTTGCTTCTTGTGTTTTGCTGCTGAATTCTGTGAACTGTAGGTTGTTATCCCAGCATTCTGGAGGTTGTTGATTTCACTGACACTTACTCTTTCATTACTACTGTTGTTCTCCTTCGTTTCCTTCTTTTTTCAGGACATTCCAAACTTTTGATTGATGGAGGGCACCGAATTAGTGAAAATAACCTTGTAGAAATCAGTAGGAGTCAGTGGGTGGCAGAATAATGTAAATTGTTTTACCGAATTTCTCTTAAATGTGTGCACTAACTGTAAATTGCTATGGATCTGCTAAATGACTAAAATTTAAATGTAACATGTTTGGACCTTTGCTGGGTAAAAAACATGTGTGACTGGACCTGCTTGAATCTTAACTGAATACCCCTGTTATAAAGTGTAAAAAACAAGTTGCATCCTCTTTAATCATGGGGTAATCAGGTCATTTATATTGATCTTAATTCATAAATCCAGTACAATATCAAACGTATCACAATGTAGGACCTAGCAGAAAGTGATCAGAGAAGCTTATGTTCAATTAATATGTATTTAATTGTGAAAGCAGAGGTGTAGATAATAATACAGTCAATTTGGAAAAAATAATGTAATTTTCCTGATTGTGTGGAAAAGAAGCAGAGAGCATGTGGAAGAGCCACACGTTGTGTAAGTCAGAAATGGCATTCCAATCTGTCTGAGTGGTTTCCATGGTCACCAACCATACAACAAATGAAATGCAGCACATATTATTGTACAGAGCCATTACATCATCACATGAATCTCTGACCTTCTATTGGACTGGTAAAACAGAATTACATTTACAAGACAACACAAAATTATATAAACACAAAAAGACAAGATAAGACCTACTTGCACATAATGCCCAAAGACAGAATCTAACCACATGATTTTCTATTATATTTGGACCGTTCTGGTCTATCAATCTAACATGTTTTATTATACACTATATAGCCAAAGATATGTGGACACCTGACCATCGCACCGATATGAACTTGCATGACATTCCCTTCCAAAAATCATGGACATGGGAGTTGTCCTCCCCCCTTTGCAACTATAACAGCCACCACTGTTCTTTGAAGGCTTTCCACAAGATTTTGGAGTGTGTCTGTGGGAATTTTTGCCGATTCAGCCAAAAGAGCATTTGTAAGATACATCATTGATTTTGAACAAGAAGGCCAGGCTTGCAATTGCTGTTCCAATTTATCCCAAAGGTATAGTGGGGTTGAGGGCAGGGCTCTGTGCAGGCCACTTGAGATCCTCAACACAAAATCCCTCAAACCATGTAAATATTGACCGGTTTGTACAAGGGGTACAGTCATGCTGGAATAGAAAAGGGGACTCTCCAAACTTTTGCCAAAAAGTTGAAATCACACAATTGTCTAAAATGTCTTTGTATGACAGCATTACTGCTCCTGGAGCTTCCCCTACTGGCGCGACTAGGATCCGGCGCTCAGGGTCTCCTGTCTATTGAAGCAACCATTCTCCTCCCACAGCCTCTCATCCATACCAACTTTCTCCACCTGTGCTAATTGTCTTACCGGCCTATTTTGTTCAACCTGCTGCAGAGAGGGGTATTGTAACCATGTTACTCTGCTTGTAAACTGTTATGTAATCTATTATTATGTATACGTGCTGCTAATCTGCGTGAATTTAGTAACTCTTCAAGGACTTGGCTTGTTATGCTGCAAGTTGACAGGGCTGTTATGTTGTTATACTCCTTCTGATATTGTTAGGAGTTTGTGGCCTTATGTGTAGCTACCCTATATTTTCATGTACTGAGTTGCTAGTATATTGTCTATTCTGTGACTCTAGTATATTTCCGGAACCGTCATTGCCTGCGTTTGACTTCTCATTACTATCATCACATCCAACAGTGTGACAGAATATCCCACCAGACATCATGGAGTCAGCAGGACAGGTCACATTACCCAGCTTTGATGAACGCTTGCATGAACATCAGACCATGCTGGACAGGCTGGGCACTGTGATAAATCGAGTGGTCCTCAGTATAAATCATATGGAGCAGCAATTCGCCACCGCAGGACCAGTCCAGGAGCGACGGAACGGGATAGAGTCTCAGCTCTAATTTTCTTGCCTCTCTGGGCGCACTTTGGAGTGGGCCATCGCGGTCTGAAGGGACCAGAACCCTGTCATTAATGACTATGAGGCATTCACCCATCTCTTCAATTTGGTGTTAGATCATCATCCTAGTAGATTCAGGGGCAGTCTGCAATTTTATTGATCAGGGCTTATGTCAGATTCCAGTTCAGGCTCTGGATAATAAGCCCCTTGGGTCGGGTGTGGTAGAATTTAAAACCATTTCTCTGCAAATGACTGCCCTGGCTACCCAAATAGAGAGCATTTTCTTTCATGTATTAGACATCCCCTCTTTCCCTATAGTGTTAGGGATGCCTTGGCTATCTGTGCATAACCCTGCTATTTCTTGGTCCCTTAGGTCCATAGAGGGATGGTCACGTGGGTGCATGGGAAGTTGTGTTCCGGTTTCACTGAGGGCCAACACGGTGGAAAGTCCAGACAGTGCCTCCAACATTCCCATTCCCATTGAATATTCAGACCTGGCACGTCTTTTCAAAATCTAAGGAAACTAAATTACCCCCACATCGGCCCTGGGATTATGCTATTGACCTTCGACCAGGAGCTGTACTGCCTAGGAGTCATGTATACTTTGTTGTATGCTGAGACCAAGGCTATGGAACAATATGTCTCATAATCACTGTGACATTGTTACATATGCCCCTCCTCCTCACCTGCATCTTCTAGTCTTTTCTGTAAAGAAGAACGGCGGGGGTCTGTGTCCATGCATAGATTATTATTCCATTAATCAAATTACCATTCTGTATTCTTTCCCACTTCCTCTCATCTTCTCAGTCATTGAGACTATGCATGGCGTGCACTTCTTTACTATTCTCATCTGCTGGGCGCATAACAGCCCCTCCTCTGGTCATCCTGGTATCAGTCGCACTATCAGCTGTCTGGAGGGCAGGTATTGGTGGCCAACCATAATCAAGGACGTGAGGATTTATGTGTCCTGTTTGAATTGCACCCAGAGTAAAGCACCGAGACACCTTCCTGCAGGGAAGTTACAGCCTCTTCCTGTTCCACAATGACCTTGGTTGCATGTGTCAATTGATTACATGACTGACCTCCCTCCCTCTGAGGGGGAACATGGCGATCCTGGTGGTTGTAGACATGTCCGCCATTGGAGATTGAGGGTGAATAGGCTTACGTGGTGTGGCCCATCTTCGATTCGAGGTGGCGAATGGGCGGCCTCCAGTAGCTTGTGGACTGGGAGAGTTACGGCCCTGAGGAGCAGGGTTGGGTTCTGGCCAGAGATATGTTGGATCCAGGGACGGACTGGCGATCGGGAGGGTCGGGAGTTTTACCGAACGACCGGTCCATTCCGGGCCGAATGGTCCATCACATTTTACTTTGATTGCTGGTCGGCCAGTTACAGTCTTGGACGTATTAAAACAGGTGACAGTAAGCTGAAATGGACTGGCTTTTGCATAGGCAGGAGCGCAAAACTGCGCTCTGGCCCGGCCGTCAAATCGAAAGTGAGAGAGTTCCTCTATATTTAGATGAGGAGAAACCCAGAGTGAATGATGGATGCGGGGAGCGACAGATACAACACGTGCCATCCCCCTGCCGGCCGCTCCATCCAAAGTCTCGGGCCGTATTTTTGTCCCTATGCATCCCTGGTTGGACCCCTCAGTCCTGCGTGATTTCAATCTGTGACAGACGAATCATCCAGCTTGGGGCAATCCCCTGGGCAGGGAGCACCGCGCTGATGGAACTGTGAGTCAGGGATTGGTACTGTCAGCATCACTGTCCCTGGAGCTTCCCCTACTGGCGCGACTAGGATCTGGCACTCTGTCTATTGAAGCCACCCTTCTCCTCCCACAGCCTCTCATCAATACCAAATGTCTCCACTTGTGCTAATAAGCATTCCCAGCCTATTTAGTTCCACGTGCTGCAGAGTTGTGGGATATTCTAACCTTGTTACTTTGCTTGTGTGTTTGTAAACTTTTATGTATACTATTATTATGTATACACGCTAGTCTGCATTAATTTAGTGGCTCTTCAAGGACTCAGCTCATTACGCTGTAAGTTGATAGAACTGTTACGTTGTTATTCTCCTTCTTGTGAGGGGTTTGTGACCTTATGTGTAGCTACCCTTTATTTTCTAAGTACTGAGTTGCTAGTAAATTGTCAATTCTGTGACTACTAAATTGCTGGAACCATCACTGCCTGCATTTGACTCCTCATTAGTATCATCACATCCGACAGTATGACAGTATCCTGTAGCATTAAGATGACCCTTCACTGTAACTAAGGGGCATAGACCAAACCCTGAAAAACAGCCCCACACCATTATCCCTCCTCCACCTGTTTCTCATGAACAATAGCTGCTGGTATCCAAATAAAGAATAATAGTAATTAATTTTAACAATACGCCATTAAGACAATAAAAAATGAAATAAGCAAAATTTTACACAAACATTAATGAAGGCATTTTACTTTGCATTAGGGACATATTTAACGAAACTGATTCTTGGTCTCTATATTTACAAAGGCTGGTCATTGATATATTTTACGCATCATTGTGATTGTATCCTTGTGTTTTTTTTAGGCTGATGGAAAATCCATCTAGTTTGTACATTACGTACAGTATGGTTGTCAACCATATTCTTTTGGCACTGATGAGTTTCTAGTTATATCAATATGGGAATATTGATATCTCAACAGCTAGAACAATTAACAGTTTATACGTCATTAAATGCTAAATAAAAGCAGGCCCTACATGAAAGAAATATCCATTGGTCACCAAATACACAGGAAACATATTCATTATAATTCTATAATATAAGGCAACATCTGGGTAGATACCTTTCCAAAACCTTCCACTGGGACTAACTGAATTAAATTAGTCATACTTTATACTAAATCATTTGCAAATATCAGGAAAGAGCCAAGCACCTCATTTACCACAAAGAGGTGGACTGTGGATATGAGTGGAACCTTCACCTAATTAGCAGCTGGCATTATCGAAAGCCTGTATTACGGAGATGACCTCGATCGGAACCAGTCGCCTAGGCGATCAGTCCACATGGGCCTATATTTCTGTGGTTTCCACTCTGAAATTCAACTGTAATGAAGCGTGGCTACCAGGATGTAGGTCAGTCCACCCCCACCCCACACTCCCTTACTCACTGAGACGGACTGCTCCATCACTGTCGCCAGGCCAGATTGGGTGCCAGGGCACTAATAAAGACAAGAAACACATTTCACTGGCCTGGTAAATATGCTTTGTGAGAATGTGTGTGTGTGTGTGGTGAACCAGACTGCAGCAGAGGTCAATGCAATGGGAAACTGCATTTGCACGCTCAAGCACATACAAACAAGGCTGAGGCTTAGTTGAAAATAATCACAACGTAACAGTGTTTCTGTCTTTCCTGAGAGTTGCCATGTTCTTCTATTACAGCAGCATATGGTTTGAGATTGATGGGGATAGATTCATGTAGGCTACAACCTAGTTACCTCAAGGAACCAATTATATCTATAAAGCCATCTCACCAAGGCTTCAAACCATCTCTCAGCCAAGTTCTCCACCTTAATTGGTTGACCCTGATACGGTCACTTGCCCAAAGCTGACGTATTAACGTCTGTTGACCAGACATCTACTCATGACCTTCCACTACAGAATAATGGCAGGTCAACAGGTTTTTGACGGGACAAATGACAAGTCAGTACTTTTCCATGATTGGTTTCTACCTACTGGGGCAGTGTGCCATTTGGCTATAGCATTGCATTTCTGGTACAGTCGAAATATGTTAGAACTGACAACCTGTGAGATCAAAAATCAGCTAAAAAATAATAAATGCTGCTGTCATAAGATGTTTTCTCTATATCCCAACTGTTGGCTTGCCTCAAAAGTCAGGCAAGGTTAGCCCTGATCATTCACTGGATGGTTTGAATATCAAATCCAACTCCCCAGGGCAGTAAATAGGACATTGCCCCGCGGAGTGGTTTAAATAGATGTTTAAATGGATGTTAACAATTGTTCTGACTGTCTGTGGTCATTAAAATTACGATGGCATTATTATAAGTTGGGTTGTGAAGTGTAATTTTTCACAATTTTCAATCTGGCCCTTATAACATCATGATCACCTAATCATCTTTATCTTTGATTTGGCAAATTCATCACTTCTCCTCACCATGACAAAAACATTGTAAAGCACAATAGGGAATAAAATTTATGCAATTGATAAATTAAGTCTCGATGAGAACATCAGCTACTGTATATAAAAAAAATATGAAAATATTAAATAAATCAAGCAATTCTTACTGGACGCACTGGAACACAGTTCTCTGTCTACTGTCACAGTATAGTACATTATTTTGTTCTATTTGAAACCCATTGGGCTGCTGGTCCAGGTTAACATGTGTGCCCAATACAGAATAACACTGGCACCTTAGTTAACATGTGTGCCCAATGCAGAATAACACTGGCACCTTAGTTAACATGTGTGCCCAATGCA
>JACXGM010012622.1:0-23773 GCA_016801145.1 Umbra pygmaea | reverse complement strand
GGACGGACCAGGGCAGTCCATGCTCGTTGTCATCTGGGATAATGTCAGTTTCCACCAGGCTGCTCTGGTCCGGGACTGGTTCGCCAACCACAACCATTTCATGGTGCTGTACCTGCCCCGTTATTCCCCGTTCCTCAACCCGATAGGAATTATTTTCAGCATAGCGGTGGAAGGTCTATGACAGCCTGAGGCTTGGTTGCGGGAATCAAAATGATTTACAAACTACAAACGACAGCAGTGTCTTGAATACAGTCGACCAGTGTGTTGTTGTCTACTATTTATTGTGCATGTGTGTTTCCTATCGATCGGAAGAGGGCTTTTGAAGTCAGAGTGTTATGTTTTGATTGCAGAATGTCTTTTTGACATGGCAGTTAGATGTTAATCTCCAAGTGTTGTGCCAAGAATTCTTGTGTGTTGAGTTTTGACATGATGAGCCAAATTTTGCATTTTGTGTGTAACAATTGGGATAAACTGTCAGACGTGAGTCTTTCTGGATACATTACCCCCAGACTCTCCAAGAGTTCTAAATGAGGAACTGGATATCAAAACCTTTCTTTGAATTGTTTTTCTCCTCACAGGATTTGGCTAATTATTAATTACACAACAACTTTACACATTTTATTAATAATATTTTAACACACTCTTCTCCTCAACCCACACACTACCGGTACATAATGACACCTGAATTACCAACATTATTGCTATTCTGAATTTTGGATAAATATAGTGCAAATGTTTTTTTTATTCTTCAACAATAAGCATTTGCATACATAATTGTTAAGAAGCACTGATTGATCCAACACTATGTGTACAGAGGATATATGCAAGAGTGGAAGAAGCATGACCTGACGAAGATCCTTGTCAGATCAAAACATTGTCTATCTGTGTGCTTTATAATAATATCACATAGGAGAATTATTGAGTTGTGGACATTTGGCTTCTTTTTCTAAAATAAATAATTAGCATAATCTCGGGGGTCTGCGTGGCATAGTGGGCTAAGTTGCTGCATTGCAGGACAGTCTATTTCATGATAGTCAGTGGTTTGAGCCTGACTATGGGTTCTCTGGCTTTCCCCAGACCTCCAGAATGAGGCAGAGCAAATTGGCATAGCACTGTCCAGGATTTGGGATAGCCAAGCCGAATCATCTACCTTGCCATGTCGCTCTCCAGCAACTCCTTGTGTGCAGATCGAGTGCTTGTAAATTGGAACTGCCGACAATGCAGGGTTAGTGTGAATTGGGAGGAGTAATATCTCAGAAAAAAATAATTACATACCGTAATCTTAAGTGAACACTATCCCTGTTACAAGGTTGTGGTAAAAAGGTTTTGCAGTTATGGTTAGGTAAATGTTACAGTTATGGGAATGGAACAATTATGGTGAGGTTTCAGGTTCGGGGATAGGGAACATGCATTTGGGGACACGTTTTTCACTGATATTTGGCCAAAGAATTCTTTGCAGAACCATGTGAACAAACGCGTAAACAAACAGGCAGAGACCGTTCCATTTTCACCCCTCCTATTTCATTGGTGAGGGGCAAGAAACCTGTTTGTGTGTCAGTATGCTTGTGTTAGGTTTTCCTCCTTGCAAGACTCTCATTACAGCTTTTCTCCTGACACCTAGTGTAGCAGATCACTGCGCTGAAGCTAGTGCCTTCATTAGCAGAGGAAGCCCATAATGAGTTCTAGGTCCTCTCAAGATCTCCAAGGGCCTCACATGGACACCAAGGCTGCATCCAAAATGGCACCCTACCACCTTAAAACAAATCACTGTAAGACAATTTAGGGTGTGCAACCTTCAGTGTACAATCAAAGAGAACAAAGAGCCACAGTGAGCAAGAGAAAAACACATGCTAACTCATTGTTTTCTTCAGACAGGGAATCAGGCACTGACCTCCATAGAGAATTGTTTACACTGGAGCCACTCTTTGACGCATTAAGAGACCAGAGCCTATTCACTACCTAGTGAGATTTCCCGCAGAGCTTTCAAAACCCAGTCGGAGATTGAATTAGCAAAGAAGAAGCAATCTATTTCCCCACCTCACTTCTGCAGCGTGTTCCTCTGATGTTGTTGTGGCTGGAGTTAACACTGGCAAGAATAAACAAATGAGCTCCTAACAGCAACCAGTTTTGCACTGTCATTAGTACACACACCATTTATTGACAGTGGTTTGGCCTGTGAAAGTGCACATGCACACTTGAGCATATGTCTGTGTGATGTGTGTACATGGGCATTCACAGTGCAATCGTGTGTGAGTATGTATATTTCTTCTCATCAGAAACCTGATGTTTTGTCCATAGTAAGTGTGAAACACCTCCATTCTGGTCCTCATTTTTACAGTTTGTTGCAAATACAATATTTTGGTGGATTTTAGTACAAAATATATTACTTTCGTTTTTTCAATGAATTTACTTACTTTTTCATTTATAAATACTTGGGTGTTTTGATGAGCAATTTCATTTTGATCTATCAAATAACTAAGGGACACAGTAATATTTCATGAGTGAAATTAGGTTTATTGGATGAACAGAAAATGTGCAATATGCATCAAAACAAAATAAGACAGGGCACCCCAACAGAAATATCACATCAATATTTAGTTGAGCCTACTTTACCAGAAATAACAGCCTCTAGATGCTTCCAATAGCCTGTAATGAGTGTCTGGATTCTGAATGAAGGTATTTTGGACCATTCCTCCTAGCAAAACATCTCCAGTTCAGTTAGGTTTGATGGTTGCCGAGCATGGAATGAAGCCCGCTTCAAATCACCCAACAGATTTTCAATGATATTCAGGTCTGGGGACTGGGATGGCCATTCCAGAACATTGTACTTGTTCCTCTGCATAAATGCAAGAGCAGATTTTGAGGAGTGTTTTTTGTCGTTGTCTTGTTGAAATATCCAGCCCTGGCATGATTTTAACTTTGTGACTGATTCCACTACATTACTCTCAAGTACCTGCCGATATTGAGTGGAATCCATGCAACCCTCAACTTTAACAAGATTCCCAGTACCGGCCACACAGCCCCACAGCATGATGGAACCTCCACCAAATTTTACTGTGGGTAGCAAGTGTTTGTCTTGAAACATTGTGTTCTTTTGCCACCATGCATGATGCCCCTTGTTATGACCAAATAACTCCATCTTTGTTTTATCAGTCCACAGCACCTTCTTCCAAAATGAAGATGGTTTGTCCAAATATGCGTTTGCATACCTCAAGCGACTCTGTTTGTGGCGTGTGTGCAGAAAAGGCTTCTTCCTCACCACTCTCCCGTACAGCTTCTCCTTGTGCAAAGTGCGCTGAATTGTTGAACGATATATAGTGACATTATCTGCAGCAAGATGTTGTTGTTGGTCTTTGGAGGTGGTCTATTTTTGACCATTCTCACCATTCTTCGCCTTAACAAGAACTGTGCCAGTGGTCTTCCATTTCATCACAGTGGACACTGAAAGCTTAAATCTCTGTGATAGCTTTTTGTAGCCATCCTCTAAACCATAAGGTTGAACAATCTTTGTTTTTAGGTCATTTTGAGAGTTGTTTTGAGCCCCCCATGTTGCCACTCTTCAGAGGAGTGTCAAAGAGAACAACAACTTGCAATTGGCCACGTTAAATACCTTTTCCCATGATTGGATGCACCTGTCTATGAAGATCAAGGCTTAATGAGCTCCAAACCAATTGTGTGTTCCAATTAATCATTGCTAGGTAGTTACATGTATTCAAATCAAGAAGCTACAGACCTTTATCAATAGGTGCCTCAGATGTCTCCAAGAATATACTGGCCCAACATCATCTCTAATGCCAACCTGTGGGAACTCACCAAACAAAACACAATAGAAATGCAAATCCGGAGGAGGAAATGGAAGTGGATAGGGCACACTCTCAAAAGAAAGTAAGAAATCACTTAACAGGCACTGACCTGGAACCCGCATAGCAGGAGAAAGAGGCAGACCGCGAACCACCTGGAGAAGAACTACAGAACAGGAGATGAAGAAAGAAGAGATGACGTGGCATCTGGAAAGGAGGGCCCAAGATCAGAGAGGATGGATGACCTTTGTCGATGGCCTATGTTCCTACGGGAATTTAAAGGCTTAACTAATGACCCTCATATCACTACTGAAATTTTACTGTGTCCTTCAGTTATTAGATAGATCAAAATGAAATTGCTGATCCAATCACCCAATTATGAAAATCATGGAAAATGTCAAGGGTGAACTTTTGCATTTGACTGTAGATAGAAGAAAATAGGCCAAAAAGGTGGGGTGTAGAACTGATGCAAAATTCAGTTTCTATATTTGTAGACTCATGGCTGATTCCTCCTACTAAAAACAAAATGTATTTGCTGCCTTAACCTCATCCTCAGGCTCTTTTGTGCACAGCGCATGTCACAATGTCCCAGGGACTGATTGGGATATCGTGGCATACAAATTGTATTGTGTGTTTGGTTCATGTTGTGTTTTGAGTATTTACGGTTTGGCGAATCACCTTCTGAGTTATATACCTGGCATGATCATCACCAGGTGGTATGTAGTACTTAGGGTAGCTATATAAACTCAGTGTTCTAGAAGGTCTGCATTCTGGTCTCCAGTCCTCCAAACTACAATCATGTGACAGCACATATGAGCCTGGAACATTTTCCACTCAAAATTGGCCATGAGGCAGGTATTAAGGAAACAAACTTTTTTCGTCAAAGTTTAAATTAAATGACTAATATGACTAGGGGCATGTCTCAATCAAACAATGATGCACAGGACACACGGAGGAGGGTGTAGTGTGAGATACTTCAGGCAGTAATGCAAGTAATTATATTACTCCAAACCATCACTTTAATATACTAGGATCAAAAATCCATGATATAGTGATCTCGGATCATTCTACTGTATCATGCCTTATTACTCCTACTGATAATATGGTTAGAAAAAGAATATGGAGAATAAATAGAGCACATCTCCAAGACCCTACATTTATAGAGTATGTAAATAAACAAATTAAAGACTTTATTATTATATGTAGATATAGCAGATAGAGACAATCCAACTCCAGATATAATATGGGATGCCTTTAAGGCATATATAAGGGGAATAATCATTTCTTACTTTGCTAAGATGAAATCTGACCAGGACATTCCTGATCCCCCTTCCTGTCTTGACTTATCCTATGTCCAGATGTCACAAACCCCCCCAGGCCAACTGCCCAACCCTTATCTAAACAGTCTGTTTCTTTCATTCCCTAAAACAAAGTAAAACCAGAGTAACACAGACTTTCAGCAAAGGCATTCGATTTCTGCATTTACACATAATTATTTGAAATTTTGATGACATTATATTATCCTACTCGTCTAAACCTTTTTAAAAAAATCAAATATAACATTTGTCCATTTGCGCTGTAATACATTTTCAGGTATTGTTAAATTAAAAGATTTACTTTTTCATTTACTTTTAAAGTATCAATTGAATATTGACTAATACAGATATTTCTCACATTCATCACTGTTTACTTGAAATAAACTCTACACTATCTATAGAAAAAATAGAATAATTAAAAAGGAAATAACTCAAGAAGAATTATTCCGGACTATTAAATAATTTGCACTGATATGGGTGGTTTTCCAATTGAGTTTTATTTAGCATTTTGGAAGAATGTACGGCCACTTTTCTCCCATATGACTGAACATATGTCAAAGAATTCAGAGCTTCCTAGTTCTATGTACCAAAAAGTAATTGCAGTTATATTGAAACCTGGTAAATCTGGAGAATGCCCAGCAGATTACAGACCCATATGCCTAATTAATTGCAATAATAAAATAATAACAAGACTTAAGAAATAGAATTGTATAGGTATTCTCAGATTTGATACATATTGGACAGACAGGTTTAATAAGAAAAAAAAGGCCTCTGCAAACAAATATTCTAGTATAATACATATAATTTAGTATAATACAGTATGCTAAAAGACTGAATGTAGATTTATCTTCAGTAGCATTAGATGCCGAAAAGCCATTTGACTGTGTAGAATGGTCTTTTCTTTTTAAAAATCTGGAGGCCTTGAAGTTTCAAGGAGAAATGGTAAATTTAATAAAATGACTATATAAGCATCCAGGGGCAAAAATATATACAAACAATAAATAATTAGCTGAATTTTCCTTGGAAAGGGGCACTAGACAGGGGTGCCCTCTCTCTCCTATTTTGTTTGGATTAGCGATTGAACTCCTTGCAGAAAAGACAGGACCAAAAAGTGACTGGTATTAGTATTGGTAAACAGGAATATAAACTTAAACTATTCACAGATTATCTTATTATATACTTCACTAATATTGAAATGTCATTGCCTCTACTGTTTAAAATATTCAGGATATAAAATGAACATGGATAACATTTAGATATTGGCAGAGGTGGACAAAGTACTAAGTAAAAATACTTTTCTGAGTAACTCTGAGTTCACAAGTTTTGGGAAGTTCCCACTTAAGACCAAAATAATCAGGTAAAGGGAGTTCATATCTTACCGGTGACCATGATTGATATTTTCTTTATTCTTTCTAATTGCTTTATAGGTTACTGTTAAAATATGACCAACCTTACCTGATCAATTTGGTTAGAATTAATTGTTGTGCATTTGGTGTTTGGGTGAGTATTTTGTTTGTTTCATCAAGGTGTATTGTATGTTGGTTGTTGATGAGTGTATGTATCAGTACGTGAACATACTTAAATAAAATTATATATAAAAGAAAAAATAAAAGGAAACAAGCTGTGGCAAACATATTGACATTTTGCCAAAGACAATATGGAGTGGGGAGTTGATAAATGTGTGCATATGTCTGACAAGATTCTCCCCTAGAATGACTGGCACTTTAAATATGACATGAAAAGATTAGTCATGCTTAAGATGCTCTCTGCTTCACAAACCCAATCCAACGGATATACTGTATGCTGCTTCTGCCTCCTCAATCCAGTGAAAAAGTACTGAGAGTGTCCAGAGCCCTCTGGTTGTCACCTCTCAAAGTTCATCATTACTTAATATAGGGGAGAAAACAGGAACTAAAGGATCCAAATACAGTACAGCATCGTTCAGCTTGTGTGATTGAAGACTTACTGGAAAACCTAATGAAAAAGTATGGGGGGAATTACAAAGTGTATGCTATAAGTCACTCTTACTTAATGACTAAAATGTATAATCTTACTTATAGTACAGTCAAAGGGGGTTTTAAGTCTGCCTGGCACAAGGTTGACCTTTTGGCCTTTGGAAAGGTCATATCATGGCCTATAGTGAAGTGCCTTACAGTTTTGGATTCAGAAGACTCTTGGCCACAACATGAATAAATTAAATCCATCACTGTGAGACACTGATGTCGATGTATTATGTCATATACATCCACAAAAATACAAACAAATTATGTTTGTTTTTTGGTTTATTATGGGAAAATGCATGTAAACCATGAAGGAAATGGCTTTAAGATCAATAGTGGCATTCCCCTGGGGCTCGTGATTTAGTTTGACAATGTTTGGGGGACATACAAACAAGTAAATTTCAAAATAATGTATATTACTTGTACAGCCATTTCTTACTTCCCAAAGATTTTTTTGTTTTTGTGCAGGATGACGTCCTACATAATTGTAGATTTGTTATTTACTAATGTTCACTTCCTGCTTCCTGTCTGTAACGTTTTTATTTTTAAAAAAGACAGTAAAAAAAAAAGTTTGACTTTGAGGCACGATATCACCAGCTCTGATGAACCCACATAGAGGAGCCACCACTCATTGTCTGCAGATAATCACGTCTGATGCGTTCAAGCTTCAGTAGACCCAAAAGGGATAATGTAATAACCAGCACCATCTTAAACTTCTGGAACTATTTTTTGTGGAGGTATTGTTATTTATTTCTTTTTAATATTTTTCTTGACAGGATAGTAGGAAGCAGAGGCTAGGAGAAAGTCAGGGGGAGACAGAAAGGAAGGGCACAGACAGTCAGCCGAGCCGGGGCTCATGTGGTGCTTCAGAGGTCAGTGCTTCACCAGATGAAACCAAGCTCTGGCACATCATCATCATGTTTAAGGCAGGCCGTTACAGTAACTAGTTGTTGGCAGAGATGCCTTAAAGTCAATTCATGCAACTTTAAGTCAAGTCTCAAGTCACTGCATGTGTCACAGTTTGTAGTGATGAAGGAGGGAGACCAAGGCAGGTAGTAGACAGTGTGCAAATTTAATTCAATAATCCAGGGGTGTACAAAGGTTGAGTAGTATCTGATGAGGGTATGGCGAGTATGCACAATGGTATATACTTATGCTTACTAGAACATATAGGCAGGGCTGCCAACAGGAATCTGTGGGCCCGGGACAAAACTCCGCATTTAGGGCCCCCCGCTAAAAAAAATTACTGTGCAAAAACAAAATTTGGGGCCCCCCACAGGACTGGGCCCGGGACAACATTCCCAGTTGTCCCGCCGTCAGCTGCCCTGCATATAGGTAGACAAATATAGGTAACTCGACTAACTGAAACAGGAGTGCACAACGAATATGTCTAACTGCTATGCTCTATCGCGGCAAACAACACAAATTGACTATTTGTAAAGAGCATATGCCTGACTCAAGCTCATACTACATATTATACTACATACATACAAATGAACATCTTCCCCAGATGATGGGCAACCAACTGTAACATTTCCTTATCAACAGCAAGCAAACATGACAAATAATAATGAACCGCACCAGTCCCTTGTTCCCCCATGGCGCCACACTTCATATTATACATAACACAACAGAATACAATCAAACAGAAAATATACACATATGTCCATGAGTCCATGTCTCAGTCCAATGGCACACTATCCCACTCTGAAACAGTGTGACAGGATGCAAGTCCATGTCAAGTCTCAAGTCACTGCATGCAATTCCAAGTCAAGTCCCAAGTCTTAGAATAAACATGAGCGAACAGCTTTTTATGTTCTGAAGACAATGTGCATTCTTCCTGTTGTTTTTCACATTCAGTGAGAATCCCAAAATTATCTGGCTATCAATGTTTCAGCTGAAGTACTTTAGCTAGTTAACTAACACAACCTTATTCCATTAGCTAATTTGCTACATTAGCTAGATAATGTAATGTTATGTTACTTACCTGCTGACTTATTCTGACTAACCTCTCTCTGTGTCCCTGCAAGTGGCACAAGAAGTTTGATTTTAAAATCTTCGTAGCCCAAAAGCTATTACGGTACAAATGGATTGGGAGCAATTCCAATTTCCATGTTGGCTGTTCGCTTCCCACTCACTTCTCTGAAGAGAACTGTCGCTAACATTACCTGGGTGACTTTCAAATTTAATCGCTTCAGCTGTCATAACTTAAAACAGAACAGGTCATAAAGGCAGGTTTCGTTCCTTTGAACAGGTCAAGTCACAAGTCAATTTATAGGTGTGATTTAAGTCCAAGTCAGTGACTTGAGAATCCAACTCTGGTTTTTGTTTGCCTATTGAGTAAAGCAACATTGAGAGCTGTAACCGGGGCAAACAGAAGCTTATCCTTAACATACCTGTTTCCTTAGTCAATTGCTTTATCTGCAATTTTTTCTCAGTATTCTACAACCAAATAAAAACAAACAAGCCAAGCAATATATAGGAGTAATTTTAAGCTGGCATTCTGTTTGATCTTCCTCTGTCCAGTGAGTACATACAGTATGGTGCATTTAGAGGGGATTACAGTTTTTGCCGATTGGTAACACACAAAATGCAGAATTGGGCTCTTCGTGTCAAAACTCTACACACAAGAACCAAATGGAACACTTGACACTGCAATCAAAACCTAACACTGCTAATTGAAAAGGTCATTTTTGGATCAATAGGAAACACATATGCACCATGCATAGCAGATTCAAATCAGACAAAACACACTGGTGAACTGTATTCAAAACACTTCTGTCTTATGTGCTTTGTAGACCTTCTACATGTTCAGAATGTTCAAGGACAGAAAACCAACTCATATTTCAATAAACACAAAAAGGCGTCAGGATTGTGTTTCATTTTTGTTTCAGGATTGTGTGTTACTGCAGGTTGTGACAACAGCAAAACAAATATTACAGTACAGTACAGTGCAGTAAATCAATAATAAATGTTTTTTGCAAACACAGCAACACACACATACTGTAAAATTACTGTGAACTGGTAAACATAAATGTGTTAGGGTTGGATAAAAATGCAAGAATTATGTAACTGGTCAGGTTAATTTTACACTCTGTACTGTCATACTGTACACAGCAAAAAATACTGTAAAACCATATTACATGTACTTCACAAAACTATGCCAATGTGTTTTGCTCACTAAAAAGCATAGACCTGATACAGTATTCCAGGACTACATTGTATCGCACAGTGATGCAGAATGATGTGCAACGATGATAGATACTGTACAGTCTAGTGTAGTACTGTAAGTTTAAGACATGCCTGTTCCCGTCTAAATATCTGTTTCATGCCTGCAACCGTGAAGAAACTTAGGTCTGCCTGAACTCTTTGCCCAGCCTCTCTCATCGTCAGACAATGATTGGTTACATGTTCCACCCCTTTCTTATAATCATCGTCCTGCTCGTCTTCCTCTTTCTCCTATCCATCATCCTCTTTCTCCTCTTCCTCTTTCCTTTTCTGCCTCCATCTTTGCAAATTTGTCACAAAAGAGGTGAACTTAGCAGAGTTCGATTTGTAATGCCACATGTTTGACTGATTGGTGATAAATTACTGTTAAAATGTTGTAATGTGTGTGCCTGGGTGTTGCCAATTTCAAGTATGTTTTGCTTTGAATGGAAGTGTTTTCCCAATAAATGAAGAACTTCACAGTTCTGACCAAAGTGTTGAATGTATGAAACTGTGTGTAGTGTTTTGCACAGTGTGTGATGCAGAATTGATTACAGAGTGCAAAGCTAAAAATGTGTTTATACTTTTGTGTGTGTAAAATATGCTTGCAAAAGGTAAGGTTTTCATGCTTTGGTCTTAGCTCCACATGTAGTGTGTTGGCAATCGGCAAAAACTGTAATAGTAAAAAACAGTAAGCAGTGAAAGAAAGGTTAGGAGTTGAATATTTCACATGCCTTGAAATTCTGGAAAATGTCAGTGACATGCAAATTAACATTGCAGAGTCTGTTTAAAGGGTGTCTGCTCGATAAATGTTCCCATTTAACCTTCAAAACAATTGTCAGCCTGGCATCTCTGGCACGACATTGCTGTTTTTTCTTTTGACTCCTGAGAGCGAGTTCTGTGAACTGGAAATCTGTATTCATTCATGGTCACTTGAGGATTTTGCTCTGCCTCTTTAAAAATGACAAACATGGTGGTGCAGTGTCATTCTGACTGTCAGACTAAATAGCACATTACTGCTGGATGGTGAATCCAAAACAATTGCAATTCTGTCAGATGCAGGTCATTTATCACAAGCTACTATCGCCTTAAAGTAAGGGTTGTTAAACTGTTTTGCATTGTGATTTAAGTATGTCTTCTTATGACCACATTTTAAAGATTTACTATACTGTATAAGTAAATAATTATGACAGATTGATAAAAGTGGGGCTTAGCAATGGGCTGAAATCTGTCAGTACAATGAGCATGCATATTTGAGACCATTAACACAGTAAAGAGATGAATATGAGGCAAGACTGTCACATTTTGTTGCTGGCTGTTCCAACACATACCAGTATTTGTTTTACCAACTTAAAATAAGAGCACTTTCCCTGTTCCATCCACCCATTTTGTATGAACATACAAACTAGGAAATTTGTCTGACTGGTGATTCTAATTGTTCAGGTGGTTCCTGTTGCATTTGAGTGTTTACACATAAAAGAGCTATGAATGTACAGTCTGAGGTCCATTGTTCGATTTTGCCAGTGGACTGTGTTTAGTGTCAGGTGACATAATCCAACATAAACTTTAGGGAACTTGTCGGTATGATAGAAAATAAAATCATTTGGATGCTAAAAGAAAAGAGGAACTAAATTAGAACCATAGCACAAAAGTGTGGTATAGCCAACTCAACAGTTTGGAATGTCCTGCGAAACAAAAGAAATCACCAGTGTCTTTAGCAATCAACATCAACCAGTTTGGCCATGGAAAACAATAGCAGTTAATAACACCAAAGCTGTGAAGCCAAATATGAGTGTAAAAAATCAGTAATGGGTACAGTAATATGGACAGATGTGACCAAGGTGAAGTGATCAGAAGGCAAAGGAGACAGAGAGGAACAGCAGATCATCAAAAGTATACCACCTAACCTGTAAAGCATGGTGGATATCATGGGCATGCATGGCTGCTTCTAGAATAGGCTCAGTCACTTTTATTGATTATGTCACACATTATGCAGAATTAATTTAGATTTGTATAGAATCTCCCAATTGCTAATGCACAAAATGCAAAATGTGGCTCATCGTGTCAAAAATCAACACACAAGAATTCTTGACACACTTGGAGATTGTAACAATTCCCCCTAAGGGAATCGTACATGTGTGTGTTTGAGTTGCTCCCCTGTGTGTCTTGTTTCAGTTTCTCTCCTGTGTGCTTTTTTGTTTCAGTTCCCGCTTATCCAGTCACATGCTTATGATCACATGTACTCATTGTCCTATAATCTGTCTTATTACTCATCCCAGGTGCATTAACTTCATTCATTAGTTCTGTATTTAAGTCCTGTGTAACTGTCTGTATGCTGTTGGTCATTAATGTAATGTCATCCCATGTGTAAGTGTGTACGTGTGTTTGTAGTTTTCGCCTGTTGAGGCAGTTTTCTTTAATACAGTGTTTCGTGAATAAACACTGTTTGTTTTTACTTATATCCTTGCATTTTTCCTGCTCCTTTACGCTCCATGGAAAGCTATTGTGACAGAACGACCGACCTAAAGAAGACGAGACAGCGAAGAAAGAGGCACAGCAGAATGGCACGAGCGAGGCAAGCCTGCTACAACCCGGTAGGTTTTGATGCTGAATGAGGAGTGGGACGAGCTCATATGTGCCACCCTCGACAGCATCAGAGCCGAATGGATATGCCCACTTTCCCAGTAACTACGGGATAGTAAAAGAGGGCTATAGTCCTTTCGGCTTCCCCAACCAGGTGTTAGGTAGGCTGGGAGGGCTGAAGACAGGAGCTGCAGGCCTTGGGCTAGCAATGACAGCACAGCCGTTGATTGGGGTCGGGCCACATCACCTCGTCCACATCACAGGCGATGTCCTCCCTCGCCAGGCAATGGGGAAAATATCGCATGTCCAACTGTGGATCGACCTCAACCTGATGTCTCCGCATGCCTCCATCGCTCGCAGGAGCAGCACGCGTGCATGTTGTAGGCGGTCATAGACCTTACATTAAAATAATTCCTTGATCTTGTTGAGTAACAGGGAAGGGGGCAGGTACAGCACCATGAAATGGTTGTGGTTGGCAAACCAGTCCTGGACCCTGTGGACACACTCGACGGCCACAAGTGTGATACTGTGGCACTCACCTGCACATAGTCGTAGCGAAGGTTCTTGACCCCAACACAGCTCCTCTCAAACGGAACCCTGTACAGCTGCTTCATGCTGATGTGGTGTTCCCGCAGGACCCGGCTGAGTGTCGTTGTACTGACGCTGTGGACATCGTGGAAGATGGCCTGATCGGCGAGGATGCGCTCATGTAGTTGGCAAAAGCTGATAGTGTGGTTGCCACCAAGAAGGTTGACAATGGCTAGTTCCTGGGCATGGGTGAACACCTGTTGCCTCCAACCCAAGGCAGGTTGCCTGGCGGTTCTGCAAACAATGCATGATCAGTGTCAATGGTTAGGTTCTGTTTCCCCATGTACAACCAGATTCAACCAGAACGCTGATGGATACTGTACGGTCCAGGACATTCTTGATTTCTTGTCGGAATATCCGTATGATGCTGGCAATTGGCTGACGTTGGGCATCACCCTCTGCCCAGCCTCCCTCACCGTCAGGCCATGGTTGATAACATGCTCCACCACAGTGGCCCTGATGTTGTCAGTGACTGTTCTGCATCAAATGCCTGGTTCCCGTTCGGGTTGTTGTCATTCTCCTCTCCCTCTTCCTCGTCTCTTTCTCCTCTCCCTCTTCCCCGTCTCTTCCTCGTTCTCTCCATTTTCCTGTCTCTTACTCGTTCACCTCTCCCTTTTCCCACAATCTCTTCATCGTGTTCTCCTTGGTCCTTCGGCCTCCATATTCACAATTGTCTCATGACAGGTGTGCATACCTGAGTTTTATTTGTAGTGCCACAGCAGTGACTGATTGGTTTTCAATTACCATTGTGTTTTACTGTGTGTGCGGGGGTGATTCCAATGTCATGTATGTTTTGATTAATGAATGGACGTGCTGACTGCATAGTGTTTTATCATTGGCGGCCAACGTGTGTAACATACAACACTGTGTGTAGGGATTTGTACCATGTTGCAGAATTGTTTACAGTGCAATGCCAATAATGTGTTTATTTGTTTGGTGCATGTGTGTATGACGTGCAAAAGTACTGTTTCAACGCTTTGGTCTAAGCATTCACTTTTAGTATTTTAGCAATCGGGAATGTTAAAGCATGCAATGCATTTGTGACAAAACTGTACTAGTTTTATACTTTTCACATTTGCTTTAGGTTGAATTGTGCCAATAGTGATTGTCCACTTTATATTTGAGTGATTTTATGTTCTCAGCTTTCTTGAATACACATCTTAGGTAATTGATAGTTTGTGAAAATGTATAGAAGAAATTTGAACAGAGTACGTTGAAGACAGAAAGCTCAGTAGAAGAACCCAAAAGCTGCATCTGATGAACAATACTTAAAAATGCAGGCTGGGACTTTTGTAAATAACAAAGAATGTGCTCATGGCGGCTCAGAAAACCAAAATGGTTTTAGAGAAGAAGATGAGTGAAAGTGGCCAGACATCAGATGTGAAGGCAGCATGATGTCCATTACAAGCCAGCAGCCTTTCAGTTCAGTTTTGTGTTGAATATTAACAAATATCCTATGCCCCCCCCACCCTCGCTACACTTCATTTTGTTGGATGTGTGATATGTTGTTTGTATGTGTAGAATCTATAAATGGAATCACTATAATGTGTCCGGTGGACATGAAATTCGAAGTTGAACGAGAGTGCTCTTCACTGTAGATCAGGTATAATAAAACAGCAACAGGAGGGACCATTGATCGGAAGGGATTGGAAAAGGGATTGGCCAATACAACAATCTACTCTTTATTGCTAAACCCAAAACAAAATCCTTGTAATACTTTTTCCCGATTTCTATCACACTGCAGATTTCAGCTCATTGTACCAAAACTCTACATGCAAAAAAAACAACTAGAACACGTGGAGATAAACATCTCACTTTATGTCAAAATGACATTCTGCAATCATAACCTAACACTTCTCATTGAAAAAAGCCATTATTGGATCAATAGGAAACACATGCACCATTCATAGTGCATTCAAAGCAGAAACTACACACTGGTGAACTGTATTCAAACTGCTGTCGTTTGTACATTGTAGGCCTTTTACATGTTCTCTTAAAGGCCTCTGTGAAAGATTGTTCAAGTACAGGAAACCAACTCACATCTCAATAAACACAAAAAGATAAAGGCTTCAGGATTGTGTTTCAGTTTTGTTTCAGGATTGTGTGTCATTGCAGGTTGTGAAAACAACAAAACAAGGAAGATTCAAGTACAGTAGTGCAGTAAAATCAATACAACATGTTTGAAAACACAGCAACAAACAAATACTGTAAAATTATTCTAGAACTACATTGTATTACATGGTGATGCAGCATGAAGTGCACCAATGATAGGTACTGTAAAGTCTAGTGTAGAGATTTAGGTTGCCCTGTATGCTCTGCCCAGCCTCCCTCATTGTCAGGTCATGATTGATTAGATGCCCACCACAGTGACCCTAATTTCATCTGAAATATTTCTGGGACGATTGCCTGGTTCCCTTTCTTGTCATCGTCACCCTCCTTTACATCCTTGTTCTCCTCTCCCTCTTCTCCTTTCTCTTTCTCCTCTACCTTTTCCTCTTTCTTTTTCTTTTTATTTGCCCATTTTCCACAAAAGAGTTGATCTTACCTGAGATCTATTTGTAGTGCGTCATCTGTGACCGATCGGTGTTAAATTACTGTTCAAGTTTTGTGTGTGTGTGTGTGTAGGAGTGTGTGTGTGTGTGTTACCAATGTCAAGTGTGTTTTGCTGTTGAATGCAAGTGTTTTCCCAATGACTGAAAAACTTTGCAGTTTTGAACAAAGTGTGTAATGTACGACACAGAGTGTAGTGTTTTGCACAAAGTGTGTTGCAGAATTGATTACGAAGTGCAAAGCTGACAATGTGTCAAAACTTTTGGGGCCTGTGTGTAAGACATGCTTGCAAAATGTAAGGTTTTCAAGCTTTGGTCTGAGCATTCACTTTTAGTGTGTTAGCAATCTGGAAAAACTGTCAAACAAAATAAGGGGAATTTCTTCTCCAAGTTTTGTGTGACTGACTCACTTGGAGACCAGGGAGAAGGCCTGGGCACACACTGCCGGGCAGGCCACCAGCTTGACCATCATGTGTTCGGCGGCAGCCTGGAAGTGGGCCCGCGCCACCTTTTCCAGAACGGACGACAGCGTGGTGGTATCTCCAGCCTTGGCCCCAGGGTCACCTCCTGCCGTATCCAGGATGTTCCCACCATGGATGACCAGCAGGAGCACATGGATCTTACACTGGGTCTTCTTTTTAACAGGGGTTGAGGGAGGAGAGGTGAGAGGTTAGTAGGGTGAGAAAAGGAACCAATGACCTATGGCTGTGAAGGTCAACATTTCGCAGTCTTCAGAATCTGCATCCTTCAAATTCACCCTATCAATTAACTCCAAGTTTCCAAGTAACTAAAACATAATAAATGTTCCAAATTAATTGAAATTAGTTGAAAAATCGGACAGTTAACACCTGGTGAAATAGCCTTTGGCAGCTTAGAGCTGTGAGTCATTTTTAATAAGATTCTAAACCTTCACAACTCAGTACAAATGTGTCCTACAGCTGGGATTCATTGGTGGACAGAAAAATTTAAACCTTGTCTCAAGCAAATATATATCAGTGCTGACATTGGGCCACTAATGAAAACTAAACATCTCTTGGAAAGACATTCTAGTGGTCTTTACATTTAATATTTGTAAAAAAGCGCCAATCCAGGGATAGGTATGGTGCAAAATAAAACTGTTATTTTAATCTAGATAAATTATACATTTCCTGCTGGTGATCAATCATTCTGACAACATGATGCTGCCACAATAACAATTGACAATAAAGAGGTTTGAAATCTGTGTTGTGATGAATTACTATACTAAACACAAATCTAGTTTTTAAGTGAAGTAAGAAACTTAATGGGCCCCATTTTAACGATCTAAGCGCATGGTGTCCAAATCCACTTTTGCTAGTTAGACAGCGTAAAAAATGGTCCATGCACCGAGCGCATGGTCTAAAAGGGTTGTACTAAGTGTCTTCATTAATTCATAGGTGTGTTTTGGGCGTAACATACAATAAACCAATCAGAGTGTCATCTCCCATTTCCATTAAGAGCCAGGCGCATTTGTACCTTTTCGCGCATTGCTATTATGATGGCGGATTTGCACCGCAATATTTTTATTTTCAATATTTTGCATGTTTGTGTTCTGTGGTGCTTCCCTGTGTGTGTGCGCAACAAGCATAGTGTGCAAGCGCTGTGCATACGTCTAGGTGCATTTGACAAATTTTCTATTAAAATTTAAATGACATGCTGCGCCATTGACCTTAGACCAGGTTTTTGTTGGTCAATGGCGTGATCATTCTCCGATGCCTCAAGATAGCAATACACCCAGAATTATCCTGAACACACCTCCCTGTTAGACCAGCACGCCCATGGGCGCAAATATGGACTCAGGTGCATTTGCTATTTAAACGACGTGGGCGCCCGACGGGAAATTGAGAACTGCGTCGGTCTTAAACTAGCAGACACTTGCATTCGGTCTTTGCACTGCATTGCGCTGGGTGAAAGATAAGGCCCAATGTCTTTGCCATTTTGTCTTACAGAATTGCTTAACAGGTTTTTTGCTAACATGACTATTTCAAGTGGATATGCGGTAGACATGGTCCCTTCCTTTCAATAAAGTAGAGTGAATGCATGTTGTGATCTTGAATTTTAAGGTATTGTGGTGGCAGAAACGTATTATGGCTGTGCTTGTCACTTGCAGGGACTGGGGATTGTGACAGGATGAAAATAATTTTGAAAGGATCAAAGACTGAAAAGATAGAGGACAACCTAGCAGAGTCCCCTGAAAGCCTAACACTGGGATATAAATTATTTTTCTACAGGACAATAGCACACATTTTGGTTCTAGACATCATAATGGCTCTCCAAGAGGTGTTGAGTGTTGCTGATGCATCCACACTCAATCTGAACTTAATTTTTGTGTGTTTGATAAAATGTTTGAATTCTGCCGATATAATAATAGAGCACTCACTCTGTTGTGGTAAATATGCAATCAATTCATCCTCATTTGGTGATTGGGGTAATTTGGTCAATTTACAAATGTAGAAAATGTTTATTTTTTTGAAAAAGGTATAAATAATGGGATCTCTTTCTGGGTGTAAGATGGCTCAGTGGTTAGGGTGTCAATTTCTGAGGGGGCTAAGCATAGATATCCATAATAAAGGCTAGATGACTTAAGGCGGAGTCTCTAACGTCATCACCGGTGGCCATCTTGTCACAGGCAAGCTTGGTGGGCTCTATGGTACCTGATGTAAGATGAGTGATCACAAATACTCAAATCTCGCTGAAATCTTGACAGATTTACAAACGGTTTAGTTTCTTACAAATGTTAATAACGTGGCTATTATTGTGGATGATTTATATAAAATATGCAATTTTTTCAAAAAGTATGCAGTGTCATAACTACATCTCCGACATTTTTAACAAACCAAACCGTTTGAAAATCGGTAGAAAATTGAGCAAGTTATGGTTATTTGAAAGTACATGCACCATTAACACACAATGTTATGAGTAAGCGAGCTGTCTGTGGCAAGATGGCCGCCAGGTGCGGACGTCGACCTCCATTGGCCAGCAGCGCAGACGAGAAATCTAGCCTTTATTATGGATATCTATGGGGCTAAGTGTCATTGTGTTCTTGAGCAAGGCAATGAACCCTAAGTTGTTCTAGGGGATGTCCCTTTACTTACTGTAAGTCACTCTAGATAAGAGTGCCAGCTAAATGACTGAAATGTAAATGCAGATTTATCTTAAAAACAGCAAAATGTGTAGACTTATTAGTGACTGTGTATTTACAGCACATGTGAGGCAGGTGGAGGCTGGTGATTTGACAGCAAGTGTATAACAGTGGCTTCCCTTGAAGGTCTCCTACCTCCATGTCTTCTAAGCCATCGATGCTGCTCTGAGGCACACAGCGAGCACGGCCCAGACGGTACAGGCTCTCTACAAAGTCGAGAGGAGCGATGGATCCACAACAAAGAAAAATAGAGAAGGAAGGAGAGAATGATAGAGAAAGATGAGAAAAAAGCAACAGACAAACACAGAATGAAAAAAGGGAAAAAGAAAGGGAGGAGAAAGAAGGAAAGAAACGTTTTATTAAGACATCGATGTCGCGTGTCCACCACCCCACACATAGACCCCGCCTCCTGACACTGCATGGTGTGCCAATACAACGTTTAAAAGTAATATTTCACAGAGTACAAACGGGCATTACCATACCACACAAGCTCAAGAAATAAGGAAAGGGAAGCAACAGAGAAAGTGTAGATGAGCCACTTCACACTGACATCGGGTTAAGAAGCAAAAGTTACATTGTTGATCGCAAGAGCTAAACAATGTCAGTATGAACAAAGGTTTTACTTGTCTGGGAGGAAATTGGACTTCCAACTATTCCAATCTCATAAGCACATACTCCTGAATGTTGAATTCTCCTCCTTGGAAATGCCAGTGTCATACAGGCATATGGTAACAGGCACAAGCACAGCAGGTGGCACTGTCATATCATTGGACCTTGAGTTGTCAGAAACAACTGAAGCAATGCAAATATACACTAGAAAATGAGGAAGCTGTGGAGATAAAATGGTTCCCACTCCACCAGTACAGTGTCAGCCTACTGTGTAAAGTGTGGTTTGCCATTGGCACAATCTTCCCAAAGCCTCTTTATGTTCCTCCATCTTATTCCACAGCTCATCTTTTTCTCGCTTCCCATCTTTGCCCTCTCCCCCTCTTCACCCCCTCCACCTTCCCCTCTTTCCTCCCCCTTGCAGGCTCTGCAACTCTTTACTGAACTTGTTTATCTGTTGGTAGTGTTTTCCACGAAAGGCTTTCACAACCTTGCAGCCTGCCCTATTTGGCCTGCTTGTCTGACATGTCTGTGCCTGCATTACTCAGCCTGTCTGCCTGCATGCTTGTCTACCTGCCTGCCTGTCTCTCAGTCTACCTGCCTGTTCGCCTGTTTACCCTGCCTAGCCGCCAGTGTGCTTGCTTTTATGCTGGTCTCGGACAACCTCCTGCATCCTTTTCCTTTCAACTCAACACTCAGGGGACCCAGTGGACTATTCTGATCTCAAAGTTTGCCAGAACAAATCAATTTAGAAGTTTCTTTGTACGTGGGAAGTGGAATTTAAATGCTGTGGGTTTTCTCCTCCATTGTACCAGCATAGTGCACAGTACCAGATTAGTCACATAGTCTCAATGAATTGTAATCAGGGTTCTCTGCATATGTACAATGAACCCTTTTGGCATTTCATGTAACCTCCCAACCAAAACCCACTTTTTCATAATTAAGAAGACTTAACAACAGAATATTTTGAATAAACCCAACTCAATAGTAATCCCCAACCTCCTTCTAAATGGGTAAAGTACTACTAAATTAGGTACATCCCTGAAAGCGTTAAGAACATCCATACAAGCCAGCAAAATCAAACGGCCATCTTTAATATTTTGGCATATACTGTACATTGAAACACAGGCAGCTCATCATTGTCAGTGAAAGCAGTGTACAAGCAGGGATTTTTTTAATATTTATTTTTTGGGGTGTAGACATAAGCCCACTTTACTATAAATATGATATTTGTGTTCCTCCCCTACAGCCTGAGAGACAATCCATCAGCGAGGATCCATCCAGATTGTGCTCCTACCCAAGTCCCTCACTCCACATTTCCTCTACTTTGTACCTTTTTTGTCTTTGTCTCCATAACTCTCTCACACACAGCAGTGTCCCTCTCCCGTATTCTGTCAATCAATAATATTGTGCATTACAAGGCTCAAAAGCACTTAGTGTCACTGGCTGCCTCTCAGTAAACTAATGAATTTACCCAGAAGCCCTCTGTAGAGCACTCCAGTCTGGAGCACAGGGTGACTGGACTCAGATGCTCCATGGCTGTTGTCACCACCACGTCTCAACCATGCTCTTAAACCCATCATGGTCACTTCACATTCAGCCTCGAGTCTAATAGTGCTGTAACTAATTTTAAATTTGCTTTGTTTGTGGTTACTAAAGGTATACTTTCTATTTTCAGCATTTTATAAAATGCCATATAATAAATTACATTATGAAAATCATGTTTTATCATTATGTACTAGTGACTACAAAACAAATAGGACATTTTCTGCATAATTAAAAATTTCAGGGAGAGGAAAATAGAAATAGCGCGAGAGACACAGAGAGAGAGAGAGAGATGGAGAGAGAGAGAGATGGAGAGAGATGGATAGATGGGCTATTAAACGAAATGATTAAATACATAGATCATAAATTTACCACTGCCATACTCAAACTTTTCAACAATGTTCTGAGTGTAGGCTATTTCCCAGATGTCTGGAACCAAGGACTAATTACACCAATTTTTAAGAAAGGTGACACATTTAATCCCAACAATTATCGTGGCATTTGTGTCAACAGCAACCTGGGCAAATTATTCTGTGCCATCATGAACAGCAGATTACTGCATTATCTTAACCAAAACAATGTCCTAAGCAAAAGTCAAATTGGATTCCTACCAAATCATCAAACATCAGATCATATCTATACTCTCCACACCCTCATTGACAAACATGTAAATCAAAACAAATCAAAAATGTTTGCCTGCTTCATAGATTTCCAAAAAGCATTCAATTCGATCTGGCATGAAGGAATTTTTCACAAATTAATTGAAAGCGGTGTGGGTGGAAAAACATATGATGTTATAAAATCAATGTACAAAAATAACAAATGTGCAGTTAAAATTGCAGAAAAGTACACAGATTTCTTTCCTCAAGGGCGAGGACTAAAACAAGGGAACAACTTAAGCACAAGCCTATTTAACATCTATATAAATAAATTGACCAACAACATGCTTGACAAATCATTAACCCCAGGAATAACTCTTCAGGACACAGAAATGAAATGCCTCTTGTATGCAGACAATCTGGTGCTACTATCCCCAACCAAAGAGGGCCTAAAACAACATTTAAATGTTCTGCATCAGTTCTGTCAGACCTGGGTATTGACAGTCAATCAAAAGAAAATTATGATATTCCAGAAATGGTCCAGATGTCCAGAAAACAGATATACTTTCTTATTAGGCCCTACTAAAATAGAACACCCATATGCATACACATATTTGGGACTAAAAATAAGCTCCACTGGGAACTTCAACCTGGCTGTGAATGAACTGAGAGACAAAGCAAAGATAGCTTTTTATACAATCAAAAAAAGCATCAAATTAGACATACCAATTAGGATCTGGCTCAAAATATTTAAATCAATAATTGAACCAATTGCACTATATGGCAGTGAAGTATGGGGTCCCCTTACAAAACAAGAATTTGATAAATGGGACAAACACCCAATTGAAACCCTGCATGCAGAATCTTGTAAAAGCATTCTTAGAGTCCAGAGGAAAACTCCAAATAATGCATGCAGGGCAGAATTAGGCCAATTCCCTCTTCTAGTTAATATCCAAGAGCCACCAAATTTTACAATCATTTAAAGACAAGCGACCCCCACTCCTACCACTACAAAGCTCTCCAATGTCAGGAAGAGACCATAGAGAAGAGTCCCCTTAGTCAGCTGATCATGAGACTAAGGTCACAAACCAACAATAACCCATGAAAGTCTCAGAACGGCACTCAGACAATCTGGCCCAACCAAATTATCACAAAGCAAAAAGAAAATTACATTACCTATTGGAAAGAAACCACAAAAAATCAAAGTAAACTCCAATGCTATTTGGCTCTAAACAGACAGTACACAGTGGCAGGCTACCTAACCACTGTGACTGATAGAAAACTGATAAAAATACTGAGTATGTACAGACTCAGTGAGCACAACCTGGCAATAGAAACAGGCTGTCACAGGCAAATCTGGCAACCCAGGGAAGAGAAGTTGTGCTCACTCTGCCAAAAGGGAGAAGTTGAGACAGAAGTACACTTTCTTCTGCACTGCCAAAGCTATTCAGTTATACGGCAAATCTTTTTCCCTAAATTTAAAAACATGAACATATACCTTAAAATAAAAACTTAATGGGAAAAAATGCAATATATTTTGGGAGAAAATGAATGCTTTGCCATATTAGCAGCTAAATTTGTAGCTTCCTGCCACACCCATAGAGAGAGACAGATCAATAATGATCAAGCTTAGAACAATGATACCTGAACCTGATCCTGTGTAAATATTCAGTTTTACCATAATTGTGTGGTGATTGTTCATTTCTATTTTGTTACTATCTTTTCGATATGTTTTCATGTTTGCTTTGGCAATGTCTGTATAACACTTTCCATGCCAATAAAGCTATTTGATTTGAATGGATGGAGAGAGATGGAGAGAT
>JACXGM010012621.1:0-23812 GCA_016801145.1 Umbra pygmaea | reverse complement strand
GATTTAAAAGTCACTAATGTGTTTGCTTCCCTGATATTGGCCGGGAGAGAATTCCAAAGCTTTGGAGCATAGAAAGAAAATGCTCTATCACCCCTAGAACGCAGCAGTGTTTTAGGAACAACCAAGAGACCACTCTGAGAGGAACGCAGATTACGACGTGGTATGTAGGGCATTAATAAATCAGACAAGTACTGAGGAGCAAGATTGTGCAAAGCCTTATATGCCAACATAAGGATTTTAAAGTCAATACGGTACCTGACAGGAAACCAGTGCAAAGACTCCAAGACGGGTGATATGATCCCTCGCCTTTCCTGGCAGCCGGATTTTGTACATATTGCAATTTGTCAATGGATGATTTAGATACCCCAGCTAGAAGACCATTACAGTAGTCAACACGTGTAAAAACAAAAGAGTTGATCAACCTCTTAGCAACTGAGAAAGACAACATAGGATGTGGGATGGTGGGATCTATGGATTTTTGAGGGATTAAGAGATATATGGAACACTAACTGGAGGGATGGAAAATAGAGAGGAATGTATGGAGGATCAGATTATATATGGAAGGAACTCTGGAAGATCATATGGAGGTATTGATGATATATAGAAGTCTCTAAAAAGGATCACATGGAGGTATAGATGATATACTAAAGGATCTATAGAGGATCAGATGGAGGTACGGATGATACATGGAAGGATCTATAGAGGAAAAAATTGAGGTATAGATGATATACTAAAGGATCTATAAAGGATCAGATGGAGGTATAAATGACATATGGAAGGATCTATAGAGGATCAGATGGAGGTACGGATGATACATGGAAGGATCTATAGAGGATCAGATGGAGGTACGGATGATACATGGAAGGATCTATAGAGGAAAAAATTGAGGTATAGATGATATACTAAAGGATCTATAAAGGATCAGATGGAGGTATAAATGACATATGGAAGGATCTATAGAGGATCAGATGGAGGTATAAATGATACATGAAATGATATATAGAAGATCAGATTGAGGTATAGATTATATATAGAAGGATCATAAAGGATCAGATGGAGGTATAGATTATATATAGAAGGATCATAAAGGATCAGATGGAGGTATAGATTATATATAGAAGGATCTATAAAGGATCAGATGGAGGTATAAATGATATATGGAAGGATCTATAGGGGATCAGATGGAGGTATAAATGATAAATGGAAGGATCATAAAGGATCAGATGGAGGTATAGATTATATATAGAAGGATCTATGAAGGATCAGATGGAGGTATAAATGATATATGGAAGGATCTATAGAGGATCAGATGGAGGTATAAATGATATATGGAAGGATCTATAGAGGATTAGATGGAGGTATAGATTATATATGGAAGGATCTATGAAGGATCAGATGGAGGTATAAATGATATATGGAAGGATCTATAGAGGATCAGATGGAGGTATAAATGATATATGGAAGGATCTATGGAGGATCAGATGGAGGTATAAATGATATATAGAAGGATCTATGAAGGATCAGATGGAGGTATAGATTATATATATGGAAGAATCATAGAGGATCAGATGGATTTATAAAATGATATATAGATGATATAGATGATATATGCAGGATTATTTTGAGGGTAAGATAAAGGGCGCAGGCAATCCATATCTTTGTTTCTAATGGGCTGTATCTGTCATTGGGGCGATTGCTCTCACAATGACACTATTCAGCATTTTGCTGGGGAGGCATGGATGTGTGCGTGTGAGATTATCATGGCACACACGGCAGATTAGGCTCCAGAAAGAGGCTAGGCCCGCTGGGGAGGGCGTACAGAGTGAGGGATGGGAAATCAAAGCAGGAGGAAAGGAAGAGGGAGATGGCACTCATTTGTTTATCAGAGTAGCAGAGACATGACGCAGCACATTTATTATCAGCCGTCTGCACTGAAGCTCCCATGTCACTGGATGGGTTAAGAGGGCTGAACCACGATGTCACTCTGGAATGGAGATCAGCTAACGCTAACCATAGAGGTTACAGCCTTATATTACATTTTGTCGGCTGTTAGCTGACCAATGCTAACTAGCACTGACACACGATCTAAAATACAGGGTAGACTTATCCTCATGCTAACAGATCAGGCAAAATGTACAGTATACACTGCGTTCCAAATTACTATGCAAATTATATTTTACACTTATTTTGCTAAATAGTCGATGCAAATGACAGTCAGTATAATTTTCAAGTCACTATCTCTTAGGGTATAAGTCAAATTTCATTGAACAAACCACCCAATGAAAACAGTATTTAAAAAAAAAATCAAAAACTCAAAATGCACTGTTCCAAATTATTATGCACAACAGAGTTTGAAAACATTATATAGATTGTAAACAGGGCTGCTGACAGGAAAAATGAATATAGGCATGTATTCTGTCGCGAAAATAAGCATCCCTGTTATACTGATCTGGCTTTTCAAACCTACTCAAACCTAAGCCTCGGTTGTCCTTGATTTTTTAAGGTATAGCTTGTCTTTCTGTGACGTTTCTATCAGCCGTTTTAATGCTAAACAGACGAGGTGGTATGATTTTTTCAGTATGTATAGAACTACAATGCTGGCTTCCTTGCCCCGCCCACCCGGCATGTTCTCTGGATTCTGTGAAACAGTTCGTAACCAAAGTCGCTGCTAACACAATTTCTACTAACCTAGGATTTGCAGATGAGGAATTTTACAACTTGCTTTTACATTCTGAGTGACATCCAACCATACATGTTTGCGCCCGAGTACACCAAAGAACATTTACAACAAATGGAGTTTGATATTCAGCTTCAACAAGGCAGCATGTTCTACAGATAATCCAGTTGAAACGCGGTTAAATTCTAATTGCCTAAGTGCTTCTGTGGGAATATGTCCATCCATGTCTACTGAAGAAAAAAGCACTTGCTACAATGAACGGGATCGTGGACAAGCTTTACTTGTAAGGCTTGAACCAAGAATGACTGACACCCGCATATGTGTCACTGAATCACTGAAGTTTTCCAGCACACATGGAAAGAGACAATTAAAAGATGAGTAAGTTTATTAAACCTATTTTCTGTACCTTGATAATGGAGCACACATCGTGTCTGTGTGGTAATGTTATTGTACTGTATGTGTAGTGTGCCAGCTGTATTTAGTAGCTAGCTGAGTGTGTAAATTACTATACCTTACTATATATAGGCTACTCTTTCTAGATAAAGAAAAATGGATCGCATCGCTTTTCAGCCGCTTTTGGGCTGTAGTGCCGGTTAATTTAGCACATAGATCCCTTTCATAATCTTCCGACCTAAAATGCAGACTGCAGAACTTAACTTTTTATAGCCTATTGTAAAGTGTGAACCATTACTCCTTCTTTTTGGGCTTGCTTGTGATTTCTGCAACCAGGTACAGAACACCAAACGGGCATGATGAACAGAAATTAGAGTACAATTTCAAAAACAAATATGTATAACTTTCTAGCGTCAAGCTCTACAGAGGTGTTGCTGTTGAATTGCCCATGTTCTGTGTCGGTGCATTCAAACGGGGACGGGCACTAAATTCGCTTGGAATTCTGGGAGTTGTGGTAGCTCAAGTTTAGACAGATACAGAAGCACCCCAGTGGATGCGAAAGGAACTAAAACATACTATTGGCTTTTCTCTGATATATTGAAAAAGAACAGAGGTGTATATGATATAAATCATCTATGGTAACGTTTGTAAATGGTATACTATGAAACTGATTTACTGTGGAACACTCCTTTAACATAGGACTCTTAATATCAACTTCACAATTCCTGGATCCATTGAACTTGTGAGTTTATGGAGAGTTTCTGCTTGAATTTCTTTGCAGGATGTCAGAATAGCCTCCCAGAGCTGCTGTTTTCATGTGAACTGCCACCCACCTTCATAGATATCAACTCTATATACTTTGCTGAGGTCATTTTCACACCTTCAGGGACCCTAAAGTGGCCTACCAACTCTCCCCCCCTTAAAGGGCCCTACCAGCTCTCTCCCCATGATTCCGGCCCAAAACACAACTCCGCCATCTCCTTGCTGACGTCTTATTGGGACATGGTGGCCATCCACCAACCATCCACTACTCCAACCATCCAGGGTTGCATGGCACTCATCAGTAAACAAGACTGTTTGAAAATTAGTCTTCATGTATTTCTGGGCCCACTGCAACCATGTCTGCTCGTGAACATTGTTTAGGGGTGGCCAAATAGGGGTGGCCAAATAGTAGGTTTATGCACAACTGCAAGCCTCTGGAAGATCCTACACCTTGAGGTTTGCGGGACTCCAGAGGCACAAGCAGCTTCAAATACCGTTTTGCTGCTTTGTAATGGCATTTTAGCAGCTGCTCTCTTAATCCGATTAATTAATTAATTTGTCTGGCAGTAACCTTCCTCATTATGTTTTTATCTGCACAAACCCATCTGTGCTCTGAATCAGCAACAAATCTCTGCACAGTATGATGATCACGCTTATGTTTTTGTGAAATATATAATGTTTTACCTTGTCTATGGCATTGTACTATTTGATGCTGAAAAGAGATCCTTTTTCTTTCCCATATTGCTTGAAACCTGTGGCCTGCTTAATAATGTGGAACATCCTTCTTATGTAGTTTTCCTTTAATTGGGCTCACCTGGCAAACTAATTATCACAGGTGTCTGAGATTGAGTTCAGTGATCCAAAGAGCCCGGAGACACAATACCATCCATGAGTTTGATTGAAAAACAAAATATTTAATGTTTATAACAATTAATTCCAATTTGCGTAATAATTTGAAATGCGGTGTAGTCACACTAGCAGGTCAGGAAAATTATTGTCACACTAACAAAACAGCCTAACCTTATTCTGAAATTCAGAAGCCGGAGCTGCACTTTATATTCAAAATCTAATGCTTTTTAGTATAGCCTTTTTATCTGTTATTTTACCATGTAGGGCCCCAGTTTGTAAAATATTTCAGAGTTGTCATCTTGTTTTTATTCTGTAGCCTTTCAAAACGCTTCATAGATTTTTACTGCTAGAAATCCAACACAACATCACTGCCGAGGTTATCACTACGGACAGGACCAGACTAGTAGGAATAGATTTAGCATATTGACATGTTTCTTTCAAATTATGACCTTCCGGAATCCACAGATAGAAAATGTCAGCGGCGAGAAGGGGAGAAGAAGAGAATCCATTTGCAATTCCCCATCCTTCTCCGCACAAACACAAAACCTGCAGGCTGGAAATGGCAAACACATTACGATGAGAGGGAATAGTCTCCTCGTTCTCCCTCTGTCTCATACCACAGGATGGAGAGTCTGCATAATGACACTGCATGCACGTGTGTGCTGTGTGTCTGTATATTGGAAATTGGCAGATTTAAAGGGGTTTGTGGAACGCCCATGGGTAATGGGTAATGTGCCAGATCCTCTGGAGTCTGGACACCAGCTAGCTTGGTTAGCCTCACATACACAAACACACACACACACACACTCACACACACAAACACACACACACACACACACACACACACACTGCTTGTCTCGCTGAGGTTATTATGGACCAAGGACATTTTATGAAGAAAACATCTCAGGGGTCAGACGGTCTGTCTGTATTCAGTAGCCTCGGAGATCGTCAAAGCACCAGTGCTGGTCTAGAACATGTTCACCATTTCCCTTTCGAATTATGTATTCATGACCAAAGGAATAACGGTAGATGATTAAATGCCATAAGCTGATTAAATTAATTGTTTGTTTCCACATTGTCTGATTTCTTTGTAGCATTAATCTTGTCAAGCAGGGATTTCCTCCAGGTTTTGGATGCAGATTATAGTTGGCATTATGGTGATGTGTGCCAGACACAGTTTTTGTTGTTAGTGCTGTAACTAATTGCCAAAAACATCACGCAGGCTTTGTCTATATGTGGCCAGGTTAAAACCACTGGGATGCTGGTAAGTAGAGGACTGAGGACAGACAACCTGTGTGTCTGCTTCCTAATATGTTTGTGCTGTCCTGCCATCTCCCCAGCAAAACATTAATACATTGTCCCCATTTGGGTATTCAATGGGCAAGCTGGGTCTAGACTGCATGTTCTTGCACGAAGCAATCCAGCTTGAGGCCAAATCTGGGCTAGCTTAAACCATCCCACACTGGCCAGCCCACTCTAGTCCAACCAGCAGTAGGCACGTTGGCCTCAAGCTGGATAACACTATCCCAACACAGGCTAGCCACCAACAGCCCAAAACAGACTAGTCCATACCACACCCACATCAAAACTGTAAACCATTCACACCAACCGGGAGTTTTAAACAGCTGAAAACACAGGTTCGGCATATATTATATATCCAGAAGGCAGGATTTGCAGTGTCAGTGATCTATGTGTGTCCCTTGCAATAAATACATAAAAAATAAGTCTTAAAAATAATATAGAAGATAGCGCAACAAATCTTTAATGAGTTGTTTAATAAGGTGTTAATTCTAAGGTTTTTAAGGCAGTATTACTAAAACAATACAATTCTGAACTGTAAATAGCTAGTAGATCTCTCATGGCGTGTCTTTGCTAAAATCCCTGAGCATAGAAATCCACACAGCTGTTAATTCCGTGTTAGTGTAAAGGGGCACTGTGACAATTAACGTCTAAACACTTGTTTACAAAATCAGATTTGTGCGAGACTGACTTCACGACAATATGTATCCTATTTACTAGAGCACATGTTTGACACTAATCAATGTCTCTTCCTATCTCTACAATATTATTTTTTTCAATGCAATTAACCTTTAAAGCCAATTATTTCAAAATCATAATTGTTCAGATAGAACCTTAGGGTTTGAAGTTCACAACTTGACAAGTCATTAACGAGTGTTGTTCCAGTTTGTGTGTTGTTGTGTTATGTCTACAAAGCAATATTATTGTACACTCCCAATAATGCAGGTTGTGAAAAGGCTCACATAATTGCATGTGACATTTCAGAAGCTTGAGCGAATTTGATAGTCTTAATAGTGAAGAAATTGAATATTAAGCCAGCCTGAAATGGTAGACTTATTTCTGTCAAAGTGTAGGCTGCCCGTAGAGCAACGTGTCCTAGGACCAAAGGGAAGCTGATAATCACGGACCCATTTGATGAATGGGGACAGCCTACACTACATGTGGGCACTATTTTTACCAGCATTGGGCCCACATTGTGCCAATATGGGCATTTGCTGGGGAAGGATATCTGCATTTCAGTCAAACTGAGAGTTGCCCTCCCCAGATATGTGATGCATAGAAAGTTGACACTAGGACAATGTTTTTGGGTGGGGCAATGTGAAGACGATGGGCAGAGGAGCCTTGGCACAATGTGGGCAGCCTACACGAGCCAATACTTTAGCCTGCATTGGGCCCACATTGTGCCAGTGTGGACATGTCTGTTGAATCTCATATGGTTATTGTTTGGCAAGACCACACAAACAGCTCTGGGACCAGGGAACTGATAAGCCACAACACAGATATGTTGGAAAGGAGAATTACCATAGAAGTTGGCTCAACACTACAGACAAACCAAGGAGCAGGCTATCCAGCACAGGTTCAACCCGTCTGTCACAAGCTTTTAAAAGCATGTCCCTACTAACTAAGCATTTGGCTAGAGACATTCTGTATTTGTGTTTCAGCAAGCTCAGACTGTCCCATGATGCATTTCCTGGCTGTCCGCCCTCTCAAGCGCTTCCTCCTTGCTTTGTGATGTGGGAAAATGCCCCACTTTTAGCATAATGAATTGTAGGAACCAATCACTGAAAGCTCAGATGGAATAGAGGGTGACACTTGGTATATTTCCTGCTTGGGGACTGAATAAATGGTGACACCTAGTATATTTCTTGCTTGGGGAAAAGTCTAATGTGGTTTATGTTCACATCCAGTCTTATAACAGAGTTAATAGAGCTAGCTTCTCCATACAGATGCTACCCAGCTAACTCACTTTAACTGAGTAATTTACACAGACAGACACACACACACACACACACACAATGTAAGAAGGAATGTACTGTATTTATGGATGAGTGCACACACACACACACACAGACATACACAAACAAATACACACACACACACAGTCTGGGAGTTTATCTACACACACAACAGGAGGCTGTCACATTATAACAATGGCTGGAATGAATGAAAAGTTTTCAGGCACATGGGAACCACGTTTGATGTGTTCAATTCATTCTATCCCAGTCATTACAATGAGACAGTCTTAGATTAGAGTGACGGTCAGCAACATGTGACATACAGTACAAACCTACATTTACATAATGGATCAACAGATGGTTTTAACCACACCCATGGGTGTTCAGTAGGTCAGAGACATAATAGTGACATCTCTCAAAAGTACTTCTCAGAAGAAGTGTGAGTGGGACAGCTACAGTATCCTACTTCGGCACAAAGACCCACTTCACAAGGGCGGGGACACTCCCCCAGGGGAGGTGTCAATCAAAGCACTATCGGACAAGAACAGCCAACCAAATAAACCCACAAATGCACACTGGGAACCATTGAACGACTCTGCAATATATAGAAAGGTATTTAGTCCCTCTCCAATATTTGCTGGGAAACACTTGTGTTATTTGTTCCTGCAAACATTAGTATTATTTTAAACATGTTAAACCTTATACTATTAAACATGTGCCAAACCTAACCGTAATCCTAACCTTTACTGTAACATTAACTACAAAGATTTTTCCAAACTTAAATTTGAAGTTTCAAATAGATGTAGAATATATTGGATGACCTCTCAATTTGAAATTCTCCTGAATCTGCTGTGACGTTGAAATGAGGAAAGGATGCAATGTCGATTTATGAAGCCACCTTATGTTGCAGAGAATTTCATCCATTTCTAGCTGATTGGATTTTCTACAACCATGTAAACAAAGTTCTCACTTCTTCTTGTGATGTAGGTGTTATAGACTCCAACTGAAAACCTTTGTACTCTATTGAAACCATTTGAGCTATCCCGAGGTGTTTGATGGGTCACTACAAACCATGGATGTAATGCTAATGGTAAAAAAATATATTGTTACATATAAGGGACCAGAGGACAGAGAAAAATGAAAGCAGTAAATGTGGTGGCTCCACAGTTCAAAGTGTGGTGATGAAATGTTGATTGGACTTTGTGTCGATTGAGGAGTGGGGAATTTCATCTACATCTTTTTCCCACACTTTCAGCCCACACATCTGTAGAAGAGTAAGGTATATTTTTTTCCAACGCATTTTAAAAATGTAAATTGCTTGCTGGCCTTTTCAGTTGCAACTTATTCCTTGTAAGTAGAAAATGATGGGTAGACTTTTTCACCCCGTCAGTTAATGAGTGAGAAATACTCTGAATAATGCTCTGAAATAGATTTCCAGACGGTAAAAAAAAGTCAGTGACATTTTCGCCAGAGAGATTGAGCGAGAGAGTGACGCAGATTGGAAGAGTTTGGATTGTGGTGTTACAGATAAGTAAACATATTGTTAAAGGATCACTCCAGACCCCTAAACACCCTGAAATCATTATGTTCCCAAAACGACAGGCACTACCTTCTCAACTTCTCAATGCGTTTTGTAATTCCAAACTCAGCCACCGAAACTATCCACATTTTAACTTTTGAAAAATAGATAGAAACTAGCAAGACTCAGGTAGATTCAGGTTCACTTCCTGATCTTTATTTGTCCCGCCTGTGAATTGAGTTGATTGGAGAATAAAACTTACATAGTGAGTTCGAGAATACTACGTATTGCATTCATTCGTTAAATAACTATGTAGCTAAATACAAAGAGTTAGAGCTGGATTTTCTTTCTATGGCGGCTAGTGCAAGTGACAAAATACCCAACGAGCTAGATGATTTCAAATTTGATTAAGTTATTGAATGGTAATATCCAACCGTACATGTTTAAGCCAGGAATACAGTGAGGAAGATATACAACAAAGGCAGGAACTTTATCGGGTGAATCAAGTGTCTGCTATAAAAGTGGCCGCCAGTGAAGCTATTGCCGAGCCCGCGGCGAACCCCACTGGTGGTGTTTGTGTGCAAACTGCCCAGCAATAGCAACAGAGACAGTAAGTGTTTGTGGTAAAGAGTTTCACATTGATCCTCTGAGTTTCATATTGACCAATGTGTATTAAAACATTCAGAATGACAGAAAAATGAAGGGTCTGGCACTAGCAAAGATAAGAAGATGGTTAGCATGATCCACAAAGTATTTGTATATTTACGTGGATCAATGTGAGGTAAAATAAAAAATTATCGTTCAGTGAATATTGCTCAATATGTACCATTCTGAGCTAGGTAGGTGGTGTAACTCTAGTCTAGAAGTTGAGAATAATTGAGAGATTTTATCGTTTGTGGTATGGTGACTGGTTAACTAGCTGAAGGCATTGTGAAATGTGGGCAATCTGCTGGGTGTAGCATTGGTTGTAGTCGATTAGCATCCCATAGCATCTCATTTAATGTGCAAATACTTGGATAACCGCAATGAAAAATACAAATAATGGGTCACAGAATATGGCTCAATATATACCATTTTGACCTAAATACTGTAGGTGGTGTAATTCTTGAATGTGAGAATTATTTACAGATTTTTATCGTTAGTGTTACGATGAAATGGCTGACTAGACCTAAGTCTTTTAAGTTAGGTTGGACAACACTTGAAGGTACATACTAGAGAACGGGCACTAAGTTCACTTTGAATTCTGGACCTTGTGGTGTTTCAAGTGAAAACTGATACAGAAGTGGCCGACATGTTCTCGTTTGTTCTTGGATCCACTAGCACGGAATTATATATGACATAAATCATCTATGGTAACGTTTGTAAATACTATATTAAGAATTGAATTTACTCTTTTTTCTTTATGTCCCTCATTCCAGCAGTGTGTAATGGTCTCCTTCAGAGGCATGGACAGACCAACGAGGATCAAACGCCTGTCGTCTGTGAATACTTAGCACCTTTGAGCAGTCATATTAAAACTGAGTGCAGACCAATTATATGCTGTAGAACCTGGGCTGATGCTCTATATATAAAACACACTGTACTCCCTTCAGCCTTGAATGGACACCAGATGATCAGATGCAGCTGTTAAACTGACAATGGGTCTGGTGAGATACCTCTTAAAAGAACAAGCGGACACATTGCCTCAGCATGCCTCCCTGCCGTATACAGCCAGGTAATTTAAATCAAATAGCTCATGAAACTCATGAAACGCATCTTACTTTTCATCCCTTTCCTCCCTAGCCTCTCCACATAAGTGTGCCGTGCGCAATTTCTAGCTTCAGTGAGAATGAGGAAAGATAGAGGGAGAAAATTGGAAGTTTGGTTTAAAATGCAGACAGGGCCCAGGCTTTCTGCTTGACGACCTGTGACATCCCCCAGCCTTCCTCTAAGCATAGTGTGTGGGGGTGGATTATGTGTGTGTGTGTTTGAGTGTGTGCGTGCGTGCGTGCGTGCGTGGAATATGTATGTCTGTGTGAGTGGGCTGGGTGTGAGTACATTTTGTGCGCGTGAGTGTGTTTTCAGGGGGTGGGGGTGTGCAATTATGTCTTTCTCTCAAGCAAAACTATTTTTGAGGCCCCCCCCCACACCGTCAGTCAATGTTATAGAGACACAGGACACAGTACATGCAGTTTCCTTGTAGGCTAATTTGACTGACTGAGAAAGTGTTAAGCAAGCCTTGGCCTGTTAATTGTTTCCATTTATTTTATTAAATAATTTATAACTTTGTTGTTTCTCACGGTGTTTCCTGGGATTACATATTAAAAAAAGAGGCTGATAGAATGGGTTTTTGGGCAAATTTAGGAACAACCATGAACAGGTGTGTGTGTGTGGTTTAGTACCTTCATATTTCCATTCTCTTATTTTGGCATACAAAAAGCAGAAATAAACACACAAAAATATTTACATTGGCGCAAATATAGACTCATACATGTATGAGAAGCAGAGGGATTCTTAGTCTGTTAGCATGGAGGTTTATTAGCATGAAGGCTTCCAATTGGTGACTTTGCAATCTCTGACAGAGTAATTTACAGTGGCCCTTCTTTTGCAAGGCCAGTAGCTTTGTGAGGACATGGCAATAGTGTTTTATGGGTTCATCTTGTCTTTGTGTTTAGATGGTTCATTCCCAGTTTGAGGCAATCAGATAGCACAGGGACAAATAATGTTCCACTAGTGCCATTGACCCCAATCACTTGTAGAGAGTTAATACTACACCTGCTAGCGTTATTCATTGTGGTGTAAAATATATATTTTTTCTTTTTTAGGGAATTATTTTTTAATACAGTAAATACAGGTAATACTTTATGTTATGTTGCACTAGTTACTACATAACTAACACAGTAATACCATGCAACCGTTCATCTCACTGGGCGCAGATGGCTCAGTGGGTAGGGAGTCAGACTAGTAGTCAGAAGGTTGCCAGTTCGATTCCCGACTGAGCCATATGCCGTTGTGTCCTTGGGCAAGACACTTTACCCTAATTGCTCCCAGGTCGTTTCTGTAAATAAGAAATTGTTCTTAGTCAACTTACCTGGTTAAATAAAGGTTAAATTAAAAATTAAATTAAATCTCAGAAATTCTCACAAATGTCATTCTCAGCAAGCTATTTTGAAAACATAAATTACGTTATATTCCAACATATTTTAAGGTTTTTACATTTCAGCTGCACGTTTTACTATTAGCCTGTATTAGTCCTTCTATTACATTGCACCTTCACGTTTGGTTGCACGGATTCATGCGAGGATATTCCACACATTCTATACATTCCATAGTATTCTGAATTATATTTCAATGTTCACTGTTAAGTTTAGGTTAAGGTTAGAATTACAGTTAGGGTTACAAAAAAGAAGACAATCGCCTGTCTACAGAAACATATGTGCAACACTTCTGCATCGTGCTGGATTGGAGAACAAAACACCCAAGTGACCATCTGGATTTGAACTTGCTGTCTGTGTTCTTTTGCAGGATTGGTGGTCGGCGAGGCGTAGGGGGTCGTTACCAAGGACCAGCTCCACCTGTGACTGTTTGAAGGAGACTTTAAATCCAGAGAGGCTGCATCAGTTGGTCTCTCTCCATCAGGTGCTTAGACGTCATGATACTTTGTAATGGCCTAATATATTCAACACCCCACACTTACATTTTACACATCCAAGCACCTTCATTACATTCCTTACATATTGAAGGCCACACCCCACTTGGATTCTTTTTAAATATGTAAACTAAATAAATATTTGTTATTCCTTCGAAGTCAGAATTTGGTCTCCCTTTTGGTGTCATGATCTAGATCTGTGTTGTGACATCGCAAACACCTGGATAAGAGTCAGCAATTTATATGCCCGTCCACCATCGCGGACCCATGCCCCAGCAAAAATGTACGCTATTTACAATGTATTTTCACGTAATTCGTGAAAAAATTTCATTCCTTCCAAATGTAATTCATGCAAATCTGGGCTGAGTAATACATGTACAGTAGTAACAACATATTAGTTACATGGGTGTTACTGTGTATTTACATGTTAACTTTGCTGCGCAGAATCATTTTATTTGTCTGAATATAGACGCTAATCTCTAATTCCAATTTGTAACAAATGTATTGTAATTGCATATTTGATAGTCACCTTTTATTACTATTTTAATTAATCATATCAAAATGACCTTGTTACTTGCAACAAGGTGCCACTATGTGTTATACCAGGGTTGATAAATAGGCTTGGACCAGGTACGAACAACTGTAACCAAGCTACTCATTTATTTACTGTGACTCCTTTTCAATTTGTTGATTTCTACTTTAAATCCAGCAACTTAACATAAAGTGAAGTAAAATGTTGATTGGCTTGATGGGCCACTATAACTTTTTCACTCCTTAGCCACTCCGATTTGAAGATTTGACTGTGAGCTTTAGAGCGCCTAAAGAAAATCATCATACCCCTTTGAAATAGTCACCATTAAAAATATAAATGTTTTTGTTCACACAGTCTGCCTTACAATATTCAAGTAAACATAAAAAGGCAACAGTTCAGAAAAGTGATCAGTCCCATGATTTAATACTTTTCCCACCTTTTGCTTTAATTACAGCCAGCAGTCTGTTTGGATGCCTCTATTAGATTTGGACATTCACCTTCCTATCCTTAAGCCACTGCATAGTGCTTTTCGTGGTGTGTTTAGGGTCATTATCGCGCTGGAAGGTGAACCACCTACCCATCTTCAGCTGTCTAGCTTAGGGCCACAGGTTTTCCTCAAGAATTTGGGTGTACTTGGCAGCATCCATTTTCCCTTCAAACCTGACCAATTGCCCAGTCCCCGCTGAAGAGAAGCACCCCCACAACATAATGTTGCCACCACTATGCTTCACAGTAGGTATGGTGTGTTTTGTGTGATGTGGTGTGCTGTGCTGTGTTTGGTTATAGCCAAACATAACACTTGCAGTTCAGTCCAAAAAATTAAATCTTGGTCTAATCTGATGATAAAATCTAATTTGATTTTGCCACATGGCAAGTGTTTTTTTGCAAAGCGCCCCAAATCCCAGGCAGCACTATGCCATTTGAAAGTCAGATAACCCATAGTTAAGCTCGAACGTAGACCCCTACGCCACGCAGATCCCCTGGAAGAGGCTTCTTTCATGCCATCCCGCCATACAGGCCACCTTTGTGTGAAGCTTGTGAGATTGTTGTCAGATGCACAGACCAACCAATCTCATTCCTAAGAACTCTTAAATACTTCATAGCTGCATTGGTCTCTTAGTAGATTCCCTGAGTTATCTTATTGAAAAGAAGCATTCCCATAACACAATGCTGACAGATCAGTGCTTCCTTTTTGTGATGTTTCTTGTTTGCCCTTTTGAATCTAGACTGATTTCTTCAGTAGGTTACATTTTAGTTTTGTCAGAACACTTGGGCCCTCATTTATGAAACGTTCGTACGACCTAAAACAGGCGTACAACAGGCGCACGCCGATTCCTTGTCGCAGTTCACAGATAGTGGAGGCAGGTGCGTCTTCACTGAAGAGTATTTATTTAAACCAAACAGGAATGAACTGGACAAGAACAAATAGACAAGAATACATGACTACAATGAAACCTAACATACTAAACAAGAACACTACATAACACAAGAACAGACCCTAAAACATATACAAACATGACCTAGAACACAAGAAACACTTTACACTAAACATATGGAAAGACTAAAGACAACTACTACAAAGAACAACCACGTACCTGGACAAGAACAATGAACTACACAGAACAAAAACCCACAGAGCTATATACCCAACTAACGAGGGGAGGATGTGCATGTGTGGACCAAACAACGGAGCTGATAGGCTAACCAAAACATGTGACGGGATCATGTGACACAAAGAGCGGGAAACACAATCAAAACAAAACACATAGGGGAGAAACCACCCTCATATGACACATAGAACAAGGACACATACTACAGACATTGTGACATTCCTATGCAAAGCAAGGGATTTATTAATTTGAACGTGATCGTAGGCTGCGATAAAATCTCACGTCTGGTCTGACTTCGTGTACGCAAATTCTCTAGTGTGACTAGCGGTGTTCATGGTATAACACCCGGTTCAGTGAATTGTTGAACCAGCAATCATTGATGAATGTGTCTGCATTGCAACTACCCCATTTTGCAAATTGCATTTCAGAATTACGAATTAATTGTATACAGCACATCGCTATTAAGTGTTTTATTTTTTCCCTTTCACTTCGGGGTGGCCTAGAACACGAGGGCTGAAATTAGGCAAAAAACAATTGGAATAAAATAATATATATTAATATATATTATTTAAACAAGCGCTTTGGCAGTCCTGTAGTCGAAGCGCTGGTAGATCTGGAGGACCTTAATGCGCATTGGGAACTTTCAGCGGGAGGTCAGGGACAGTTCTGGTATATCGCAGCCAACAATAGTCGAAGTATGCCAGCAGTTTTGGTGGCTATGAAGTCCCTTTCTGGTATATTCAAACCATGATTAAAAGATAATTTTATGAGATTGCTGGGTTTCCAATTGGGGCAAATTGGGCAATTGATTGTACTGTGTCTGTAGCCACCATCGATGAATGATTACGCATTTATCAATCGCAAAAACTTTAATTCAATCAACATTCAGATCATACGTGATGCCAGGATGTTTGTTCTGAATATGGTAGCCGGTGGCCGGGTGGGACACGCGACTCTATTTTTTTAAACTGCAGCGTTGGGACAAGGCTTAAGGGCGCACTGCATGGCTGGAGTCATCTCCTCGGTGAGTTACGCCCTCGTACAATTATTATAATAGTTCTATATAGTTTTTTGGTGAAACGGATGGATGTGATTCCTCTAGGAGACAAAGTTTATGCCCTGACTGAGTACCGTATAACACCGCTTGCAAATCCCCAAACAAGCAGGAGCGCATGTTCAACAGTGCGCACACACGCAGACGAACCACAGTGGAGTGATCGGTTTGCTCAAGGGCAGGTGGCTCTGTCTTGGGTATGCGGGGTGGGGTGGGGGGATTGCTATACACACCAGAGCATGCTTGCAACATAATTATGGCATGCAGGGTTCTCCACGATATTGCGCTGGAGAACGGTGCCATTCAATGAAAAACAGTGGCCACAACAGCCACCATTGGGCTCTACGTTGGAGAAAGGATCTTATTCTGAGCTTCTAATATAAGTGCTATCTTGTGTAAGAAAGCCACGGTGAAGTCAGCTAAAATGGGCCACTTTTTGGTAAAGGGCTTATAATACCATCAAATAAGCATTGCATGAGATCCAATGTAATTTTTCTGCTCTGCCTGCCTAGAAAACTCAGACCAATCAAAACTCTTGTTACAAGTCCACAAGTGTTGAAGCAACAATGCAAGATCAGTGATTTGCTGTAAAGATATTAAAATATATGACGCTACAACATTATTTTAAGTACTGTGATTGATGTTTGTGACAGATGTCATACCTCCCGGTGTCACCTTTATGATATGTTTTTCTATACTATGAGCTGAGAGACTACTGGGACTCTGTATTCCAGATCCATCCAAAGTGCAAAAAATCTGCCAGATCCCCCTTCCCCTGATGGATGTCCCCTGATGGTGTTCCGGAGGACTTGCTCACATTTGACCCTAAACATACAGACACTGTATTCTCCTTCAGTGGAAGTCTTCCCAGCCCCCTTCATTTCTCAATGGCTCAGAGTGGGGTTATGTTTGGTGAGAGGGATATACTGTTGAGTGGGGGGGGGGGCATAAATATATTGTGCATTTGTTTGTTTACACCCAAGCAGAAAACACAGGTGGTGTTGTAGTGAGGAGAGAGACGGAGACCAGAGCAGGGAGGAGCGTTCGTGATGTTTAATGAACAGGAGCGAAGAGGACGAACTGCATTGGAACTGTTGAATAAAATGTACATTGGAACTGCACAACGTCTAGATATAAATTTACGGCACTGACGCGACTAATGTATACATAGCATATGCCTGGTTCTGACAATGACACATGTACATATTGTACGACACATAACGAGGTGAAGGCTCAATCAAATATGTACAGCACAGATGATGTACAATGTCTCTCTTCGTCTCCTCCTCTCCTCGATAACAGGAGTTGTCACAATAATCTGCGCCGACCATCCAGAACTCTGGGACTAAATAGGCATCTTGATTACACATTACGCACAGGTGTGTTTACCCCGTGCAGCATTGCTCAATGAGCAAACAAGTGCCCACCACACTCTCAGCGCCCAGAGGTCGGCGCATTAACAAAAACACATACACTCTACGACATACATGAAACATTAAATACATAGATCCTGCCACGATACAAAAACATCCATACAGTTCCTGACAAGTATACTTAATTGTATTGAAATGTAATTTATTTATGCTAAATAAACTTTTAATATATTATTTGAAAGTATACTTAAAATATACTTAAATATATTTTATTCATACTTATGGTTAAACATAAGTGTCCTATAGGTATAATACTGGAATATAATTTAAATCTACTTTTTTTACTTAGGCATACCTTTTGTTTACATTTCTGTCAACTTTAATAGAAAAATATATTTTTAAAAAGAAGAACTTTTAAGATTGAGAAATGTGACTGCTTATTGCCATTTTAATTTGGCTGGTAGCATTGATAGCAGATGGAAATCTTATATATATACATATATAAGTTGACAGTCATACAAGCATCACACACGTATTTTTATCAAAACAATGTGACACATACATATAACACTGAAACAGCATACTTTGTGGACACCAATACTTCACAGAACTTTTGACCACAAATGTACGTTGTTATGTTGGGTGTAAATAGGGCAACTTAACATAAAGTTTTACTCATATTGAAAATGGGCTGCTGTTGTGAATGGAATCCTTCTCAAGAGTAATAAACAGAGAAGCAGAGAGAGGGAATGAGAGAGAGAAAAAAGTGATGAGTTGTATCACTTCGTCATAGATAATGGAGCCCTGTGGGGCTGTAGTCTTTGATCCTCTGTTCAGAGTGGTAGTTATCTATCATGGTAAAGTGCAGCAAAACACCAACCTCCTAACAGAGAACATGAGTCGGGGCATCAACACGGCGGTGGTCTGACCCACCACAGGCCAATCTTGAGTGGGTGGGCATGGAACTCCACCACGGACCTCCAAGGGGCGCCTCTATCACCTCACCGGTCTGAATTGGCTGTGTTTACGTTTGTTTAGTGAGTTTAGTGTGTGCGTGTGTGTGTGTGTGTGTGCGTGCGTGCGTGCGTGCGTGTGTGGAAATAGGCAACATGGATTTCTAAGGTTTAGTTCTCAGGTCCCCAGAAAAATACAAATATAAACATGTGTGTGTCCTGTGGGCCTGTTGTAGGTTGTGAACTCCAGTAATAATACGTAGGTGGCTGTCTGTGCTACATGCCATTGACTGCTACATCTGTGTTGTAGTCTAAGACAAACGTTACAGTATTAAGGAAAGATTGTTTGGTTAAAACAACTTCATCTTTATCTCAATGAGGGTTAGGTCATCTGTACACAGGGAAACAGAACATTACATTACTGTAGATTAGAACTGTCAGACTATTCAAATGTAATCCAATGTCGTTATTCCAGCCAAACAAAAAGAAAATTACATTTGATATTATTGCAATATTGTATGAATATAATGGTTGATCTGAGAGGTAATCTCAAGGTTTAATCAACTTTTTCTGGGAGCTTATATCCGTATATAAAATAAATACACAGTTCAATATAAGTTTCCTAAAAATATGCAGTCAAACATTTCTGAAAAATACTGTTTAGCTGAAGGCTGAGAATGAGGGAGGATTAAATTAATAATTAAATTACATTCCACTCCTCTGACCATGCAGATATATATTTGTTATTTTGTTGACATAAATTCATTTTAGATAGGAAAATAAAAACAATGAAATTATAAAAGTCAAGGCTTTCTTTTTTCTCTCCCTAAACTTAATTATATTTCTTAATGCTTCAGTGAGGTTTTCAAGAGCAGCTATCTGTAATATGTAATATTTCATATTTATGAAGCATCTGCATAATAAAGATAAGGTATTCAATTAACCAAACCATAAAAAGTCCATGCTATTAAATTTGAATCATTCCCACATATTGCTTTGATTCCTAACCAATTCATCACATATATATTGGTCTAGTGTTGTTGTGATTTAGTGTACTTTCACATCACCTCTTCTGTTAGACTATGAAGTGTTTACCGAAGCTCTTCATTTACAGGCGGTAAAACTGGCGGGACATTTGGTGTCTCACGTGCTCTCTCTTTTAATCTCGCTCTTTCTAGTCTCTATTTTCACCCACAATTCATCTTCTCTATTTCACCAGATTTATGATACCCATATCGTTATTGAGATGCCAAGTGTGAATTTTGTATAACGGTAATTGGTATATGGCGAAGATGCTGTATTTGTGCCCTGTCAAACATGACACATGCTATATCCCACCGAGCAATTAAATGGTTACTATAAAGCATGGGGAGAAGCTTTGCTGAGGAGAGGAATTGACTAGCGAGATTCAAAACAAAGGTCATCCACAAAGAATGTGTTACGAAAGAAAGGGGAAAGGACAGGACCAAGGATGTAGTAGTTTGAGCAGGTAGCTGATAAATTTTTTATCTATATACTGAGTGATCTACTCTGCAAAATAAAAGGAAAGTTGGCCATAGCATCAAATACTGGTGGGTGAGACAACAATGGCATACAGCAGCAATTACAATTACACAGCAACATAGATTATAGTGTTCCCTCTCGTGGCTTTTTCTGTTTTCTGCGGTTTAATCAATAAGACAACTGCAAAGGGAGCAATATCTTTCACAAAGGGTATATGCCATAAAGAATAACCTTTCACCTCTAACATTTAAGCATTTTGAGCTATTTACTTGCATGGCTTTTCTGATATGATCAATTATAAAGGTTCCATTCATGGCTTCATTGATTCATGATCCAGTATTGTCAACGGATGTGGCCCCAACGGAATGAAAGCCCACGTCACAGTATTTACACGCTAGGTTATATGCTCACATAAAATGGCAAATTGATCAGGTGTAGCTAGGAACACACTTGGAACAGGATTCCGCTCACAGTTATTAAATGATTGTGGTCGTCCAAGGAAGACTCCTGCTGGCATGTTGACGTGTGCGTTCAAGCAGTAGATCCCAAACAAGAAAAAGAAATCAACATAAACGTGACGACATGAATTCTGTCGTACCCTGCCAGTCAAGAAGGGAGCAGCAAACCAATGCCTCCGTTAACCCTGTCTGCAGCCTCGGATCTAGTTTGAGGAAAGAGAGATTTGGGCTCTGGCTCCAGCATTGCATGGCTGACCATCACTGGCTGTCTAGCAGCTAGAGAACCATAACCCGCCTCTTATCTGCCCAATTCTCAGTCCAACCTCTCTTAGCTTCCTACCTCACCACGCTGGGCACCGGGTGGTGCATAAGCAATGTTTCCACCAGTGTCCTCCACCAAACCCTCCCCCGAGATTTATCTGGCTATTGAAGTAGAAAATGAATATTTTACAGTTCACTTGTCTGATCAATTACCTACAAGCTGTTGCTGAATTCTGTGGCTGGTGGGAGAGTTGGAAGAGGAGAGTGTTTGTAAGTTGTATTATAAAGAGGTCCATAGGGAATCTCCGCTCACTACTGGAAAAGGAGAAAGAGAAAAGGAGAGGGAATGAGAGAGACTGGAAAAAGTGAGAGTCAGGAAGTCGGAGACGGGGAGGTAGAGACCGGGACTCGGAGAGCAGGTCAGAGACAGGGAGACAGAGGCAGGGAGTCAGAGACAAGGAAGTCAGAGACAGTGAGTCACATGCAGCGAGTCAGAGTTAGAGACAAGAAGTTAGAGACAGGGAGTCAGAGACAGAGAGTAAGAGACAGAGAGTAAGAGACGGGGAGTCAGAGACAGGGAGTCAGAGACAGAGAGTTAGAGACAGAGAGTCAGAGACAGAGAGTAAGAGACAGGAAGTTAGAGACAGGGAGTCAGAGACAGAGAGTAAGAGACAGGAAGTTAGAGAAAGGGAGTCAGAGACAGAGAGTTAGAGACAGGGAGTCAGAGACAGAGAGTAAGAGACGGGGAGTCAGAGACAGAGAGTAAGAGACAGAGAGTAAGAGACGGGGAGTCAGAGACAGGGAGTCAGAGACAGAGAGTTAGAGACAGGGAGTCAGAGACAGAGAGTAAGAGACAGGAAGTTAGAGACAGGGAGTCAGAGACAGAGAGTAAGAGACGGGGAGTCAGAGACAGGGAGTCAGAGAGTTAGAGACAGGGAGTTAGAGACAGGGAGTTAGAGACAGGGAGTCAGGGACACAGGTTCAGTGACAGCAAGTCAGAGTCAGGGAGTCCAAGACAGCAAGTCAGAGACAGAAAGCAATTGAAGTTGTGAATGAGACGGTAGGGTGTGAACCTCTTCTTCCTCTCTATGCACGAGGCCCTGGAATTGTTGGGAAACAAATTAAAGCTTTCAGATGATAATTAGCCTGGTAATTTGTGGAGGTTACAGACACACTGGGCTGATTAGGAAACACTAAGTGCTCCTTGATTCAAGGCCAATTTGAATATCTTCTAAATCATGGCTCTGGGTTTTGAGATCTAGCTGTAGTTGGAGAGAGAGCTAGTATTTAGTGAATTCTGGTTCACCCATGGAACATTATATAACTACAAAAAATTACAGTAAAACAAGTTAATATGTTACAGGCTATTCCAGTCATATTAAATTGTATTACCCATGATATATGATATAATCTATATATTTGTTACACATAAGAAATCATTACACATAGCAGATGTTCATTATTGCAACAAAATGCACTTAACAACAATAAGTCTTCAGTCAATCAGTCACAGCATTCGAGACTACCGCTTGATCTCCCCCCTTTAAAAATGCCTCAGGCATGTTCAGAACCGTCCTTTACCTACTGTGTGATTCCACCGTGATCATGCCCTTCTTCCGGTGGCTGATTGTCCTTTTGAGGTTAAATTAATGAAGTGTCTCAATCAAACACATCCATTGTTCCTGCAATCAAATCAACACAGTGATTGTCAAAGTCTGCAGAGCCGACAAAGTAAAAATGTCACAAGCACGTTTTAACATGGAAAACAAATGACATTTTTGTCCATCACAAAAGAGTTGAATTTTACTAGAGGCATTGATAAAAAAGAACAAGAATTCATTCCTTCAATTTCTGCATGTTTTACCGAAAGCAGAGCCATCCATCCCTAAATGCAAACGCAGAATTTACAAGGAGTTCCTTTAGGTGGATTTAGTTTGTGGACATCATGATGAAGACTGATTGAACACAACTGAGCCAGGGAATGAATTCATACACAATATGGGATATACACAATATTATAGAATAACACTTGATTATTTCTGCCCTGGATATTAAATGAAACCTGACTTTTTCTGGGTCTGTTTATAAAAATGGAGATGATACATTAATCCGGATCATAAAAATCTGTGGATTACAGAAGTAATCATCACGTTGGATGAGATTAAAACTTTGTAAACAAGTAAGGCAGGTCGATTGTATTGCCGCTAGCATATCAAGCTGATGGCAAAGACAATGCTGGGATTGTGAGTGTAGGCAGATAATAAACAGAATTGTGACACTCCAATGTCAACATTGAAATGCAGCATTTTATTTAAGACGCAGCCCTAAATCTCATGAATGACCTTTGGAGGGAACTGTAAAACCCAATTACGTGAAATATTGTCACACCCAGCCCAGTGAGGGCTGGCGTTAATAGAAACTATTAAACTAAATTAATTTGGACTCCTTATTAGTCATCATGTGTATTAGTTTATTTTTGTAAACTCAATGCTATTGTAGCCCACCTATCCCCAGGTTAGTCAGGGGAGGGCTGACTATTTCTCTTTACTCATTTACACTTAAAATCTGTCTGGAGTCCCTTTAACTACTTTAAATCATATGTAACAATTATTATTAGGCTTAGTATACTTCCTACACTTGAATAAATGCACTAAAATGGCTGTTAACGTATTAGCATATGACAATGGGAGAAATGTATCACTCAGTAAAATAAACATATAATTATACATTGAAATAAAAGTTGTCTCCTCCAAAACTTAGTTCTCTTTCCCTTAAACAACTTGTACTTAGGGATGGGACGATTACCGGTTTCACGGTAAACCACAATAAAATGTCCGTACGGTTAGTATTACCGTTTAAAATTTAATTTTCAGTAAAACCGTCTTTGATTACCGTGATTTTGAAAACTCACGGTAAATCCTGTCCAGCCAGAATCAGTCTGACGCAGATGCGCGCATGCAACTTTGTTTTTTGCACGAGAAGTCAA
>JACXGM010012620.1:7078-23913 GCA_016801145.1 Umbra pygmaea | reverse complement strand
TATGGAATGTTCTCGCATAAATCCGCTAAACGAAATGTACCGGAGCAACGTAATTCAAGTACAAATATAGCCTAATAACAAAACGTGCAGTTCAAACGTAAAAACACCCTACATAGGTTGGCATAGAACGTAATTTAGGTTTTCAAAATAGTTTCCTGAGAACGTAATTTGGGAGAAATTCTGAGATTTACGGTTGCCCTGAACACACCATCCCCACTGTCAAACATGGTGGTGGCAGCATCATGGTTTGGACCTGCTTCTCTTCAGCAGGGACAGGGAAGATGGCTAAAATTGATGGGAAGATGGATGGAGCCAAATACAGGACCATTCTGGAAGAACCTGATGGAGTCTGCAAAAGACCTGAGACTGGACTTCCAACAAGAAAATGATCCAAAACATAAATCAAAATCTACAATGGAAGGTTCACAAATAAACATATCCAAGTGTTAGAATGGCCAAGTCAAAGTCCAGACCTGAATCCAATCGAGAATCTGTGGAAAGAACTTAAAACTGCTGTTCACAAACACTCTCCATCCAACCTCACTGAGCTCGAGCTGTTTTGCAAGGAGGAAGGGGCAAAAATGTCAGTCTCTCGAGGTGCAAAACTTATAGAGACATACCCCAAGCAACTTACAGCTGTAATTGCAGCAAAAGGTGGCGCTACAAAGTATTAACTTAAGGGCGCTGAATAAAAAAAAAGTTTGAAATATCCAATAAATTTTGTTCCACTTCATGATTGTGTCCCACTTGTTGTTGATTCTTCACAAAAAATTACAGTTTCATTTCTTTATGTTTGAAGCCTGAAATGTGGCAAAAGCTCGAAAAGTTCAAAGGGGCCGAATACTTTTGCAAGGCACTGTACTTGCATGAAACCTGTGTGTTGGGGCTCAGATTGTTGTGTTATTTGTTCCTGTCCTACCATGCTCTGTTTTCAATGGTATTTGTTTTGTTTTCTGCTTCTTTTTCTATTTGCGCCGGTCGTTGTTGGCTCTCTCTGTTTTCACCTGTCATATCGCCACTGAATATGTTGGACTGCCCTTCTGGTTGACACCTTGACTTCTACCTAGCCATTGTTTTGGATTTTCCCTCTGGCTGTGTTTTTTTGGACTTATATCTCCTTGCTGACTCCTGCCTGCAACATGTTTGTTATAATATTGTTGTATCAATTTAAAAATACAAAAACAATTGTGGAAAGTATTGTTTAATCATTCTTTTAATACTTTCCTGTCATCAAATTGCAGTACTGCATTAAATTCTAAGTTTACAGTTAATTACTGGCTACAAGTTGCATTAGTTTTACAGCTGAAATACAATAAACTACCGCACTGTACAAGTTACAGCTGAAAACTATATTTATACATTTATGCACTGTGAAATTTCAGTAAAGATGTGATATCATTAACTGTGAAATCACTGTACACAACTGTTATTTTACTGTAATTTACATTACATTTCTTACTGTAAATTACTGTGAAAGAAATGCAATTAGTAGCCAGTAATTCACTATAAATCACAGCAGAATTTTTTACAGTGTGACCTTTGTACTGAACTAGTAGTTTAGGTCACAAAAGGCCTAACCTTGCAATAGTAGTAGTTTTCAATCACTTCTTATGTGCTACCATCACACCAGTGTTATGCTGGCAGGACAAATCAATATCCTAACATTCGGGTAAGTTGTGTCTGAGATATTGCATATGCCATGCATACACATGAACGCACACACAAAGATCGAAAAAACCAGCCCCTCCCTAATTTCATTGATGAAAGTATTTATTTTACATTTTGTAAGTACACCATGTTACAAAGCCACATGAAAACATGTCCTCAGAAAGCCATAAGTCATTTTTTAAAGTATCCCACACAGCCCTTGTGTTTTTGACATCTGAAGAAACCTGATGATAGTTATTACATGGCTTGGCTCCAAAGCCGCACAGAATATCCACATCACAAGGCTTAAACCCAGATCGCTCTGGAGTTTTACTGAAAAACAATAGAGTGGGAGATTTTAGTGATGTCCTACAGTATTTTATTGATGTCATTCCCTGTGGGCTGTTCATACATTCATTCAGATCAGGCGTGTACAAAACATTGGGTCTTGTACTTAGAGGTTCTGCGTTTCAAGGAAGTTGAACAATTGACCTGTCTGACCAAAAAACACAGACTATATATCACTCGGCTCACATACAATCACTCATCTAAAAACCTATACATACAAACAAATTAATTAACAGTAAATCTTTTTTTTAAATACTATGACTACTGATACTGTGACTTGCTGCTTTTGATATCATTATTGTTTTCAATTCATTCTTCTTTTTCTTTCATTTATGTAGTCTTTGGGGTACCAAGTAAGACTTTGGTTGTGTAGGTTTGTGAGATGTGAAACAGATACTCTATATTTGACTCTAAATTAGTTAGTTGGACATCATAAAATACATTGTTTTTTTTCATACAATTGTTTCTCTTTTGCCACCCCATCCCAGTTCATATGGAATATTCCAGTGTCATCTGCACATTGCAGAATGATTAGACTAGAATGATATGAATCTATTAAAAGTTGTGATAACATTCTTACCTGAATAACCATTGGGTAATTGTACTCTAAATCACTTATGGTCAAACCAACATGTGGCTATTGATGATTTTTGTTCTCAAGAGTTTGACTCTTAAGAAATGGGTGCACTGTAGGTCTTTCTGTTTGCATACCAGTGTTTATGTCCAGAATATATTTTAATTTGATACAATATAAAATGACTGCCACTAAATAAAAACAAATAATCCCTTTAAAAATGGCCTACATGGCATCTAAGTTTGTTTTTCTTTTCTTATCCCTTCTGGGAAGATAAACATTCATTTTTTGTTTGGCATTAACAGGGGAAACTCCACAGACCAGGCCCAGAATAAACAAGTAGTGGGAGAATGTTAGTCCACTGAAATAAATAATAATTCATTATAACACAAAATGGGCAACACAAACAAACAGTAGTGTAGCTCTGCAGCAAATGAATACTCATTATTCACAGCAACACCTCAGTGAGATGGGGTTCAACAGAAGAGGAGACATCAACGTGTTTCCAGTTGTCTTCTTATTACCTTGTATATTATTATTCTATTCGGCAATATTATCGAGTCTGATAAACAAAGTGGACTCAACCCTCAATAGGTAGTTTGGCTGCCAAGGTTCTTGTCGCTTCACTGAGCACAACTGCTGAGCACTGTGAGTCGTACTACCATTATTTACAATTAAAATTGCTGTCATGGCTGTAATACTTCCTGCCAGGATGGAAAAGGTGTTGAAAGTGTGAATGTTCAGAGGTGTTTTTTTAGTACACCGATTCATCAAATAGATTTGTAGAGGCTTGTCCAATATTGGATATTTTGCACATACATTTGATATGATTTTGTGATATTAGGCTGTATCTAGGTTACATTTTATTTGTTTGCTATAAGTCTCCATATGGATAATATACTACAGAAATATTCCCATCTTAATGATCATCACTGTCAACATGCATTGAAGAGTGTAGGAGTGAGCCTATGGCAGACAAAAGTCTTTGGGGACTGTTCTCTAAGATTGTTCCCTCTGTATGCCGGGATTTTAACTATTTGATTCAAGGGGAAGTAAAAATAACACTCGTTAAGTGTCCTTCCACACATTTGTATTTCCAAGAGCCCTCTTCAGGAGTGATGACTCCCAAATTCTAGTGACATCACACAGACTACTGTAGCTAAATACACTGAACATTCAGCCACAAGTCAGGTAACACTTAGCCATAGCCCCATGTTTAACAATTACAAATTAAAATGTTGTGTCAATATGAAAATTCTACTCAGAGCACTTTGCCTTCTGTCCTATATACAGTTTCATAGTGCAGTATTTTTCAAATAACACAATGTAGATCGAAAAACAATAATTGCGAGACCAGTCTACTATCATTTCAAAATAAATTGGAGCCTAGTGCATACCATTTATAATTCGTACAACTAATATCAGATTAAAATTACTCCGATTTACTTAATTGGGGATTTAGCATAGCAATAGATAATTGCTTTTTAGTCCGTTGCGCGGCTGTTAGGGCATTTACGGTAGAGAATTCCTTCACATTTTTTTCCAAGGAAGTCTCGGTCAATTAGTTTAGATAGTAAGGACAGCTTGTAGTCAGTAAGTGCGTACTCCACCAATGACAAGCTAAAACACACTACTCCTACTTCGATCAGTGGGGATCCCGGAGGAACTTTGGATTTATTGAAAAACATGGGATTTGAGTTGGATCGGTTTAAAGGGGCTGTGGACCCAGATTTTAAATGCAACTTGTGTAATAAAGTTCTTGAGGACCCGCTCACTACTCCGTGCGGGCACGTCTTCTGCGCTGGCTGTGTACTGCCTTGGGTTGTCCAGCAAAGCAGCTGCCCCGTTAAATGTCAAAGGATCTCCACAAAAGAGCTGAACCACGTTCTCCCTCTGAAAAACCTGATTTTGAAGCTGGATATAAAGTGTGACAACCATGCCAGAGGATGTGAAAAAGTGGTAAAGCTGCAAAATCTGGCAGAGCACGCCGAGATGTGCGATTACTCGCCTGCCAAATGCAGGAATAAAGGATGCAACGAGGTGCTAAATCTGAAGGATATGGATGCCCATATGCGTGAATCTTGTGATTGCAGACCGGTCGGGATATGCGAAAATGGATGTGGATTGATGCTGACACACAAAGAGCAAAAACTAGACACCCATTGCTGTTTGAAAGCTCTGAAAGCACATAATAGTGCATTGCACGGGAAGGTGATCAGTTTGGACAAAGAGTTCAAGAAGCAATCTTTAAAATCGAGCAAAAGAGAGAAATCTCTTATTGCTCAACTCTCTGCTGTACACAATGAGTTACAAATGACAGCACTGAAGTACCAGAAGAAATTCACTGAATACAGTGCAAGGATCGACTCTCTGACCAAGACCCTTGCCCCCCCCTGCAAGGTAAGACAGTTTCAAATTACAGGACGTGTGGCTATTCATAATAACTGGTCGTGATACTAATTGATCTTTTATTGCCCATTGGTAAATGTGTACACTTTGCACTAGTACTGTCATTAATGTAGCCGCACTTCGTGCGCTACTTTGTTGAATGTTCCGTTACTTATTATAGTTTGAATCTGTCATGGTCCGACATTTAAGTCTTTTGACAAGACAGACAGTCTCCTGCGGTCAAACACTTTTGCATTAGTGCTTATGGCGTTGTATAGGCCTGTAGTTGTATGGGACAAGTACTGGTCAGTGTTTCTACTCCTGCTCCGCTTGCCATACCTACTTGTCTGTCAGCTGCACTTACAGCCAGCTGGCAGTCTGGGGGAGGGGCACATTTACTGGTGTTCTGTACAGTACACTGATGTATAGAAACCGTTTAATAAAGTTATCTACTGTACCTGGACTTCGTCAATCCAGTAGTATCCATTGGATAAACATATAATGACATATAATACAGAACTCGAGTCCTTTATTCACCTTAGTCTGTTATAATGATACAATATCTAAACAAATATCAGATCAATGTGAGTTACATTTAATAACAGCCCCTGTTCACAGTTTGGGTTATATGCTCCTCATCCAAACTTTTCAGTGACATTTGGTAGGCTAAGTTCTGTCTACATATGCAAAGAGCTATTCATTATAGTGGTGACATAATGAAAGTTAAATAATGCTACTACTATGTCCAATGTAACATTATGATTAATATTTCCAGTGTTGCTTTATACATGGAAATGTTTGTCTTTTATATTAAACAATAACATTCCAGTCATCAAATAGGGTGTTTTTTTTCTGGGTATTACTGCATAGGGTTAAAATGTTTAATCAGCATTGCTAAAACACATCAACACACATTCAGGCTTCTTATTATTGTCTATTTAATCCGTAGACATGGCTGAACTGTACAAACTCAGTTGAGGTGGATGAACAAAGAATGTTGTTCTCCTTGAATCTGTAATCCCTGGATAACATATCCAAAGGAATAACTTCTTCAGTTATCCATGAAAGAAAAGAGGAAGCCAGGGGAAAAATCATTATGTGGGTGATCTGTATAGTTAAGCTACTCTTTTCGATTTTTTTTCTTCATATTCAATCAAGCAGTATAAACATGAATGCTTGGCGGGGAACTTCAGTGCAAATGTGGCAGTATCAAAGAGAAAGACAAGTGGAATTCACTGTTGAAGGCAGGGAAATTGTATTCCTGTGCGGCACGACAAATGTCAGAGAGCTAGCCTTAGTGTTTCTACTTGGGTTGGTTTAGGTCACGTGGTGTGTATGTGTACAAGTTATTTCAGAGTCAGGATGCTCCGCAGGCCACTGCCATAACAGCAGAGAAAATCTGTGTTGACAGGTAACCTCCTTTGTTTGGAGCACACAAACTCATCCAAGTGTTTAGGACATTCATCAAAATGTTCTACCTTTTGAAATATGTGCTACAAGCCTATAGACATTTTAAGTACTGTTTGGCATTTGATGATAACAGAAGAAGTAAATTAAAGTAATTACTTGGCTGGATACATACAGTACATGTATGGTAATGCAGCTTTCCTCCTTTATCATGTTAAAATGTTGTATAGGTCTGTTTGATTAAAATTAAATTTAAAGAAAAAAGAAAGAATTGATTGAAATATAATACTCTATTTTTTCATATCCCTGCATGTTTTAATAAAAGACCAGGGGTCTGTGAATATATTTCTGAAGTTGGCATTTTCTGAACTTGGAGTATACCATCCAAATGTGATCCACAATGCAGTAAAATAAGCCTTTCAGAGGCTTTGTGTAAAAATGTTCCTTATTTATATGAATTCAAATAGGGCTGGGCAATATTGATATTATATCGATATTGTGATATTAGACTGATTATCGTGTTAGATTTTGGATATCGTAATATCGTGATATGACAAAGTGTTCTCTTTTCCTGGTTTTAATGACAGGATTACAGTAAAGTGATGTAACTTTCTGAATTTACCAGACTGTTTTAGCTTTTCTATGATTTGCCTTTACCCCACTTAATTATTACATACACATCAATGATGATCTCATTGTGTAAATATTTCTTTATAAGCACCAATTTTCAACCCTACAATATCGCCGCAATATTGATATTGAGGTATTTTGTCAACAATATCATGACATTAGATTTTTTACATATCGCCCAGCTCTAAATTTTAAGTGGATGGATTATTGTTTGTGTTAACTCCTTTACTCTGCACAGTGCATTTCTTTAAGCAGTGGACATTGCCCAAACTTAGTAAATCACTCATAAAATACCACTAAAATACTTTTTACATTTTAGTCGTTTAGCAGGTGCGCTTATCCAGAGCGACTTACAGTAAGTACAGGGACATCCCCCTAACGACAACAAGTCTGACTCCCTATCCACCATTAATTGGGGTTGATAAACATCAGATTCCAAGAGCATTTTGTATAGTGATAGACTGATTTTATCGTCCGGCCGATATATCTGGCCGATATTTGCGTTTTTATGTGTATCGCATCGGCCAATATGCGGCTCCTGCTTTGCTGATTTTCCCGGCATTATTTAGAGACAGGCGTCCACACAGGCAGCTCTGTTTTGCTGGAGACGCTGCAGTTCACGTGCAGAGCATGCACTGCCCCTACAGTACCTCACCTGTTTTTACTATTTGTTAAATATAGTTTTTTTAAGTTCAATAAATGTTCCTTTTTTAAATTGAGACTTGTAACATTTGTTATCATCGTGTCATTTTTATATGATGTAAATTGAGGGAGCAAAAGCAGTATCGGCTCCAAATATCAGCTCAAGATAATTGGTAGCATGTATCGGTCATCGGCTAAGATGATGAAAGAAAATCGGTATCTGCATCGGCACAAAAAAAATCCATATCGGTCGATCCCTAATTTTGTACAAACCTCTTCCACACCTCCTGGCACTTCAACAGAGTGAGAGCATCTTATTTTGAAGGGCAAGTGTTGTTGTAAATAGTCCTAGCATACACCTGCGTTTTCAGAATGAAATAAATATCTTCCAACATGCAACAGATTAATCCTGAGTTAGTAAACAGGTGTTACGAGCTTTAAGAAAAATACCTAAAGCCTATTTTCCAAAAAGTGACCAGTCAACTGAATTGAGTTCTCCTGTACTTCCTGGCCTGACATGCTTAGTGCATATCCAACTAGCTTGAAACGTTGGCTGTCATACTGTGATGTGTTGGGTTCTTATTTCTGACAGATTTAGGCTATTCTTCAAAAAGATAAGACAGTACAAAGGGTGAGAGTGTCTTTATTTTCTAACAGTTTATTTTCATTCAATTTAATATACAATAGAATTCCTATTAATTTAGTATGATTGTGTTGGGCCCAGCATATTGATTGTACAGTAGGTCATTTACCTTCTATCCTGTTCATTTTCCTGGTAGTGTAGTATAAACAAAGTCAGTGAAGATGTTTTTGTCTGAAAATGACTTCTGAAAGTGCTGTTGTCTAGTATGGCTACCCACTCACATTTTGTCCACTCACAAAATAATTTGCTCATTTAAACAGTGAACGCGGCACCTGCCATTAAATGAATGGAATGAGACATCAGTTACAAATGTGGATTTTCATTAAGCTCACCAGACATGTAGATGGAATGACACAAACAGTATCTCCACGACCAGTTGGGAGGTCTTACGCTATTTTATTCATATTGTTCATAATGCTTTTATCCCTTCAGTGAAATGTAGTCAATAGTTGTGGAACTCTGGAATTTTGTTTGCATGTGTCTACATGACTTGGTCCAGCAGCGTCAACATTCTTTCATGGCCAACACACAGTGTGCTTGTACATTGTAGCCTTTCCTGTAGCCTATATGATAGCCAGACTGTCATGCAACTACACATACCATTAATTTCTGATATTATATTTAGTATGCTATGGCATACCCTGTACTGGATGACAGCTGGGATGATGTTTCCAGCCCGACACTGGCCCCCTTCATAATATGATATGTGGATTAAGAGAGCTGACTGCACTGGTGGACTAGCGTTCCACTTGTCATCTCTTCATTGACAAAGAGGTCTACTGGTATATTAATACACATAACAAACATATTCTAGAGCCAGAGAAAAAGGGAGAGAAAAGCCTTAACCCTTACTTGAACCAGTCGCTTGACAGCTCTTTCTCAGGGAGCTAGCAAGAGCTGCGCTACTGACAGCTGGGCAGGGCAGAGGCTCCCAGATAGTATGCAAAATTATACCATAAAGTAGCTCTGAAACTGTGACATTTTCTACCAGCCTCAAGGAAAAATCTGTAGAGTAGTTGGGAATTACCTCTCAACCATATGTTATGAGACGGATTAAAACTTGAGTAGAATTAGCATTATACAACTGAAACTGTTCTTTGCATCATTACACTGTAAAAAATAGAGGTGTGACCCCAGTCCGGCCCTCTGTGTAGTTAGGTCACATGGAACAATGTTGTAGATCTACACCAGTAGAAAGCTGGGAATCGCTCCCTCTCTGAAAGCAAATTTACCTAAAATACAGATTTTTTTGTTTTGTACTTCTTATCCAATTGTTCTGTTATTTAATTCTAAATAAGCTTCTGCCCTCTGTCTGCTGGGAAAGTGATAGTTAATTAAATGATTTATGTATTTATGTTATTCCATGATAATCGTTACTGGTATTTGCATGTTGTTTAATATGTCCATCTTCTGTCTGTCCACAGGGCGGGGAGTCCAAAAACGTCACAGCCATCCTTCATCGGGAGGGAGGCTCTCTGGGTTTCAACATCGTGGGAGGACGACCATGTGTGGTAGGTTACAATCATTTTGGAACTTTGTATTTTCTAGTTAATGTTTAATTGCAATGGATGGCCAAGTGTCATCATAAAATCAGAAACTGATGACCACCCTTGAGCTACAGAGACTGATCGTTTGGTCTTTTATCCCATGGCCAAAAGGCATATCTCAGATTGTAACATACAGTACATGTGAGCGTGCATGGACCGCATCAGTCGTGTCTGATATTTTATTATTATATTGGTTGGGCTTGGCTGATTTTGTTTTTTCACATCAAATCTGTAGTTAGAGGTTTGAATGGAGGGTTATTACTGTGTCCGTATGTTTTCTGTTGTTAATTGAAGGTACTACGATTACATTGTGCAAACTGATGAGGAGTGATTTATGTCCTGTGCCCTGAAAAGATAATCCTTAATGGCTGCTGAATTTACTCTCACACTGACTTCACACAAAATCAATATTGATTTCAATTAGTTTTTTGTTGAAAGGGAAGAATGTTCATGTTTAAATATCACTGCTAAACTGGGATTGAGATGTATATTCTTAATGTAGGTTAATAGGTTTATATAATAATGAAAATATAGTCAGCAGTAGACATGGATGCATTGCATTTGGACTCAGAGTTCAGTTAGATTGTGTGCTTTGTTTTTGCACAGGGTTAGCTAGTCCCATCTGAAATGTTGTTGGCAGTGTCTGTTTCAGTGGAAAGAATGTGTGCCAGAGTGTTCCACTCAGGGCATTTTTTCTTGGGTTCATTTAAAAGAGCTATAGTGATGCACTATAGCAACATGGATTATTACATGAAACAGTTTTACAACAGGGAACTATCCAAAGAGCCAAACACGTTTTTTTTCTCTTGATGTTGTTGTGTTTGTAGATTTGTAACCATTCTTTTGACAGAACCATACATCAAGCTCAACTTAACTAGAATCCAGAAGATACAGTCCCAGTTAGACTGACATTGTTTTAAAGCTCTAAATTACTCCAGAAAAAAGTCCCTAAATCCTCAACAAGAAATTATTGATTTATACGTTAATAACAAAAAGAGGCCCTGCAGCTTTTGACACAGTGTTTTCATCCTTGACTGGAAACTTAATGTGTGTAGTGGGTCTAAGTGCTGCAATTGTCTGCACTTTGGCCCTCAGGCATCAGGCTACATGGCAAACTGTAGCATCATCCACTCACACTGGCCTGTCGTCACATTCCCTTGGCATTCTGAGCCATTTTCTGGGCAAAGTGTTGTTTTAACAGTAAACACTGTACAGCGATGAGCTGGAGGGGAGGCGGAAGCTGACATGAAATAATGAATTACAGCATTCACAGTTTGACTTCTAAGGTTGCTTTAAGTATTCCATTAAAATGTAGCAGTGTCGCACGACTTGGCAGAGGCGCGAGGTCGGTTTGATGTGGTTTTAAGAGAGAGCTGAGCGGGATGTTGGCACTGGCTTTGTAAAGGGGTCACAGCCCCACGGACGGACGTAGAGTAACTCATATCCGTCCAACAAATCCATTCAGCGTTTAGCCCCTGTGAGAGGCTGGGTCGCAGTCTCCCTTTTCAGCCCTGGGAAACATGTCAATTGGCAGCCATTTTGGCACCGGGGCTATCTGGAGGAAAACATAAAGCACTGTGCAACGTGCACCTGCAACCACTCGCCAGTGACTGCGGGCTGCTCAGCCCTGCGGTTAATCACTGGGTTAACCAGGCTGCGTTGATGACTGCAGTAAAAACTGCAGGGTGTCTTTGACCCTGATTGGTTGGAATGGTTAATTGGAAAACCATTTGGAATTGTCTGCAAAATATCCTCAGGATGTTTCAAAGTAGGTTAGGCAGTTTTAAGACGTGCTAAATATTTAATAGATATTATTGTTACTGAAGAAATAAGTTATTAAGTTGAATGTAGACACAAGTGTACGATTTCCTTTTGCAATTTGTCCAAAAACTTGGCAATAACTCTTTTAATTACACAGTTAATTAATTAGATTTTAGTCTTCTCTGAGCAAATCCCAGTGGCCCCGGAAGTGGAGGAGATTCAGATGTGTCAGACAGAGCACATCACACAAACCCGTTTTATGACCGTGCTTGTTAAACCAGGAAGTATGGAGCAGGAAGTTCCTCCTGCACACTTGAAGGAAAAGGGCTCTGGTCCACTTTCAGCATAGATGTGCCCTCCTCCACTTACCCCAGAGCCATCATTAGAGGCTTTTTACACTACACTATTTGTACCGAGATAAAATCGAATAAGACTCATGCTGAATATTTTATATTGTAAACTTGTAGATATTGCTTTTCTAATACACCTCTCATGAGGTGGTGAGCACCACATTGCCAAAAGATTTCAACCAGACTTTGTGTGTCTCAGAGCTTGGAGAAGTTCAGTGTCTTACTGGTTAATATAATTATTTTCCATGCTCTGTCTGTGAAAATTGCAGACCACTCAAGCACATGCAGCTCATCATCACTATAATGGCTGACACTTGTTCACTAGAAGGAGCCATGCTGTATGATAACAACATACTGGCTAGCTACACCCTACAGTATATATGTTTTGGAACCTTCCAGATCAACATGCTCATCCAGGTTCTGTACTGTGCTTACGCATACCACCTATAATCTCTCTCGACCTTCTCAAAACATGCCAGTTTAAATTCAAATGCTATGAAAATGAGCATGTAAATTGAAGACAATCGTGTAGATATTTTGCTCCCTCTAAATGTAAAAACCTCTTTGTATCAGTCTAAAACCTTAGGCAACCAAGGAAAGTTTACACAGTAAGCCCCAAACCCCTAATGTTTGATAGAGTGGCCAAGGGTACAACTCTGTTCAATCTTAGGGATGAAATGCCCCACAGTTCCATTCACAAGGATTCTACATCCATTCTGAAATGTTTGAAAGTAAAACGTATGGAATGAGTTTATTGCAAATGGTGTCAAAAATGCACCAATACAAATATCAAACAAGTGATTTTTTTCTACTTTTGTATATTTATGGATGGTTATGAGCCTTCAGTTAAGTGTGGTCCATTGTAAATTAATAGTTACTCCCTACCTACTTCTACTGCAAGTGTTAACTTGTCATATGTCATATGTGTCCACTTCCTTTTGAGGGCATATGGCACAGAGCACATGCTGCTTTTGGACCAGAGCCAATGGTTATCTGGCTAACAACCACACTTGAGCTTGCATCGTAGGGCTGCACGATTATGGCCAAAATGATAATTACGATCATTTTGATCAATATTGAGATCACAATTAATTATAATGATTATTTGTTGATTTTAACCAAAACAAATGTTATTGTCACATAGGCTAATTATAACTGCTTTCACATCCATATTGTGCTACATTTGTACTAATGTACAAATTTGTGCATCAAAATAAAATGGTTTCTCTTATTCACCAAAATTCAATGCATTTCCTTAAAGAAAAAAAGAAAAAGTGAAGAATGTATGTATATTTGTTGTTTTTATGTGTAAAAGCATGTAAACCATGATGAATAAGGCTTTTCAATGCATATTGTCAAGCCTCCAGGGCTACTGGACAGGTGTGCAATGTTTGGGGGCCATACAAACAAGTCAACATCAAAATGCTGCACCCATTTCAAACTATATTTTTTTATAAGTTTTTGAAATCCCAGCCATTTTTTTTCTTCCAAAAAGTGTTGGTGTTGTGCAGGATGATGTCTTACATCATAGCAGAGTTATTATTTTGACCGACATAGCTCCGGCTGTGTTTAACCCACAGGTACTAATATTTAGTTGTTAGCATGTACGCTTCGTGAGAGTCTATAGCGTCAGGATTTTTTGAAGGGTTAAATATTGCGCAATCACGTGAATTTGACCGTTGGAAACCAAAATCGTGGTCGTGATTAAAATTAGATTTATTGTGCAGCCCTATCGCATGGCCTTACATGCCACAAGAAGGATACATTTTAAGGCAACTTTGTCCAACATCCTTTACTGATTCCTCATATAGGATCTAAATTAATTATATAGGACACTGGATGAAGTCATGTTTATTTTGGGACCTTTAATTTGAAAAGGCACCACAGGATTATTCAGGCTATCTCTGGCAAGCACATGGAGGGCTGTGCGGCCCCCCAAAGAAATGCCACCCCACACCATTACTGACCCATCGCCAAACCGGTCATGTTGGAGGATGTTGCAGGCAGCAGAACGTTCTCCACGGCATCTCCAGACTCTGTCACGTCTGTCACATGTGGTCAGTGTGAACTTGCTTTCATCTGTGAAGAGCACAGGGCGCCAGAGGCGAATATGCCAAACTTGGTGTTCCCTGGCAAATGCCAAACGTCCTGCACTGTAAGCACAACCCCCACCAGTGGATGTCAGGCCCTCATGCCACCCTCATGGAGTCTGTTTCTGACGGTTTGAGTGGACACATGCACATTTGTGGCCAGCTGGAGGTCATTTTGCAGGGCTCTGGCAGTGTTCCTCCTAATTCTCTTTGCACAAAGGTGGAGGTAGCGGTCCTGCTGCTGGGGTTGTTGCCCTCCTACGGCCTTCTCCACGTCTCCTGATGTACTGGCCTGTCTCCTGGTAGCGCCTGCATGCTCTGGACACTACGCTGCTAGACACAGCAAACCTTCTTGCCACACCTGAGCCAATTGTGTGGGTTGTAGACTCCGTCTCATGCTACCACTAGAGTGAAAGCACTGCCAGCATTCATTCAAAAGTGACCAAAACATCAGCCAGGAATCATAGGAACTGAGAAGTGGTCTGTGGTCACCACCTGCAGAACCACTCCTTTATTGGGGGTGTCTTGCTAATTGTCTATAATTTCCACCTGTTGTCTGTTCCATTTGCACAACAGCATGTGAAATTGATTGAGAAGTGGGATTGACTTGGAGTTACATTGTTGTTTAAGTGTTCCCTTTATTTTTTTGAGCAGTGTATATTGTATTCCATACTGGTCTGATTCATGCCTGTGTTGGTCAACATTCATTCTGGAGGATCTGGGTCTGTCACCGGCCTAAATACACTACACGTGTCGAGTCCCATCAACGTGACTTTTTACCTGCTACATAGAACACGTTGTTTGGAAAGGAGAAAGCACTATGAAAGATCCATACATCTATAGCTCTGAAATATTTTTTAAACCGTATTTATATATTGTCTCTAAACCTACAAAACATACCAATATCAGTAGCTAACCAGCTAGCTAGCTGCTTGTTTATTAACATTCACATGTTTTGATTAGCGCATTAGCCTACATGTATTTACCTGCCAGTGAAATGATGTCGTCATCTATTGCTAGTTTCCAGATGGTGTTTTTTATACAGGGATTTGACTTGGTCCAAACAAAAATATCTTTATCTATTTCAGTTATGAGTCTTCCATAATCTACGCTTTACCCTAGAGAGATTGGTGTGTCAACTGACAACATGCAGCATCTCCCAAAAAAACATCGCGAAAATTGTCTGACAAATGCAAGGCCAATAGCCACACATTTAAAATAACTATAGCTACTGCACACTGTGATTTCTTTTATATTTGCCATTTATTTTTGTTGGCCGTTTTTGAGTCAATATACCCAATCTGCCCCTAAAAAACTGTGTATTTCTCATTAATTGAAAAAAGGAAGTGGCGCATCAGCCTTCAATAATTGATATTCTTGAAGCTCGGACATTAGTAGTGGTGGGTTGGGCCATTACACATGATGCAACGCGAGTAGTATAGCAGGTATAATTTATATCAAAGTGAGTGTTCAACAATCGTCAGAAATTCGAGGGCAATGCCAGATGCTGGATGGCTGTAGTGTAGCTTCACGGTTAGCCAGTGGTTTTCAAAGTATGGAGTCACAAGACTGTTTGAATTTCTATGAGATTTGATTGAATGTAATTTCTTTTGACCTCCTCTGAAATTGCCAAAATGCATGACATTTACCATTTTTAAATAAATCCAAAACTCCAACATATAACACAGAAGGACAAATTTACAATTTTATTGTGAAATGGCAAACTCAATTTGGACATTCTCTGGTTGACTTTTACTTAGAATACCCAGCGGTCATCTTCAATGGTTAAAACCATTTAAATATATTTTTTTAAACCATTTACTTACTGCATTATACAGGTCCTTCTCAAGAAATTAGCATATTGTGATAAAGTTCATTATTTTCCATAATGTAATGATAAAAATTAAACTTTCATATATTTTTGATTCATTTCACACCAACTGAAATATTTCAGGTCATTTATTGTTTTAATACTGATGATTTTGGCATACAGCTCATGAAAACCCAAAATTCCTATCTCAAAGAATTAGCATATCATGAAAAGTGTCTCTAAACAAGCTATTAACCTAATCATCTGAATCAACTAATAGTGGTGCAACGGATCGTCATTGATCCGTGATCCGTTCGGATCAATATCTTCGGTTCGGGACACACGTGATCCGCGGATTGATTACTAAAATAAAAAAGTTTTGCGCATGTTCAGTCCGCTCACAGCATGGTCATGCGAGCGGAGGAACGGAGGAGCTTGGACGTCCCGCGTCATTTAAATCCCCTGTATGGGAGAATTTTGGCTTCCTTGTTAAATATAATGAAGGAAAGAGGTCAGTGGATAAAACCGTGACAGTGTGTAGGCACTGTGGCACAAGAAAGCGATATGACAGTGGAAACACATCAAGCATGGCCACGCATTTGAAGCGACATCACCCCGGTGTTTCACTGACGGGAGTGAAAACGAACGCTGCAAACAACCGCTTATCACCGTGGCAATTAAGCAATTAATCAGACCGGGCTAAAGCCATCACTAACGCTATCGGTGTGTTTATAGGTGCAGACATGAGGCCATATTCGGTTGTGCAAAATGAGGACTTTAAACATGCTGAAAGTGTTTTATTTGAGCCACGTTACGACATCCCATCGCATACGGGACATAGCCTACTAAAAGGCTTAATGTGAAAAAACTTAACGTAGTTTTGATGTACCTAAACAATGGTCAATCATCACCAAATTTCTCATGGCCATTTCTTGTTATAAACACTTAAGCCTGTCAAAATAACTAACCGAAATCCAACGAGTATATAATTAGAAGAC
>JACXGM010012619.1:0-23816 GCA_016801145.1 Umbra pygmaea | reverse complement strand
TACGTTTTTTTCCCCATCAAACTATTTTAATAGTTCCTTAAACGCATTATAAAATTTGATTTTATTATAATTCACTAGCTTTAAAATGAATTTACTATCATTATTTCATGCATTGGAATGAGCGCTATTATTTTGAAAAACAAAATCCGCGTTAGTGTCGCTAGCATAATATATTGTCGCTGAAAGAACGGTAATGCCATTTTCAATCTTGGAGAATCTTTCACTCGGAAGTGATACCTCTGGTTGCCATTAGGAACAACTTCGTAAACATTGTCTAAACCATAGGTTTTTCAAAATAAAAGCGCATTGGTCCGAACTCAAGAATGTTTTCAAAGTGTCCTACCCTGGTCAATGTATAAACTCATTATATATCTTAATAATTTGTACCTAATAATAGTGTATCAAATGGCCGAGTGCACTGCAATCTTGAATCACTTTTGCACAATAACATACTATTTTTAATGCAATATTTTAGCAGAATGTCTTTTGTGAACTGTGGTCAGTTGTATTTACCAGATATTTGGAGGGTGACTTTGACCTGGAAAATCTTTCCAGTGCATTTCAGAATAGAGTTAGAAGATGTCAATTTTTTAACCAATAAATATTCTGGAATATTCCACTTTAAAACAAGAGGGCAACGATAGAAATCAGGCCAATAATTTATAATACAGAAATGTTGACCTGAGAAGAGATTTTTGAGCTTTTAATCTCTCAGTCTGGTTCAGTACACACAACCACAATAATGGGGAAGACTGCTGACTTTGCTACATCAATGCTGCGTGGCATGGGGGCAATTAGCCTGTGGCACTGCTGAGGTGTTATGGACGCCCAGGTTGCTTTGATAGTAGCTTTCAGCTCATTTGTATTGTTGGGTCTAGTGTTTCTCATTTTCCTCTTGACAATAGATTCTCAATGGGGTTCAGGTCAGGCAAATTGGCTGGCTAATCAAGCACAGTAATACCATAGTCAGCAAACCAGTTATCAGTCATTTTGGCACCGTGGGCGTGTGCCAACTCCTGCTGGAAAAGGAAATCAGCATGTCCATAAAGCTTGTCAGCAGATGGAAGCATGATTTTTGTGCTCTAAAACTTCCTGGTAGATGGCTGCATTGATTCTGGACTTGATAAAACCCAGTGGAAAAACACCCGTAGATGACATGGCACCCCAAAGCATCATAGATTGTGGAAACGTCACAATGGACTTCAAACAACTTGGATTTTGTGCCTTTCCATTCTTCCTCCAGACTCTGGGACTTTGATTTCCAAATAAAATGTAAAATTTACTTTAATCTGAAAAGAGGACATTGGACCACTGAGCAATGGCTTGACACCAAGAATGCAACACTTGTAGCCCATTTCCTGGACACGTCCATGTGTTGTGGCTCTTGATGCACTGACACTCCTTGTTCTTGAATCAGCTTTGCTTGACAATCGTCTCAAGGTTGCCGTCATCACTGTTGCTTGTGCAACTTTTCCTACCACACTTTTCCCTTCCATTCAACTTTCTATAAATATGCTTTGATTTAAAAATCTGCAGACAGCCAGCTCTTTCAGCAAATTACCTTCTGTGGCTTACCCTCCTCATGAATTGTGTTAATGAGTCACTGGACAAGTGTCAAGTCAGCAGTCTTCCCCATGATTGTGGTTGTGTGTGCTGAACCATCATCAAAATTGAAAGAAAAAAGGCTTGTAATATGACACTTTATGTGTAATGAATCTAGAATATATGAAGGTGTCCTTTGTTTATTAAATTACAGAAAAAAATTAACTTTTTAACCGTATTCACATTTTTTTTTAGTTGCACCTGTACTTCTGTTCTGTCTGACTTTCTTTCCTGTTAAACAAACAAATGACAGCATGTCTATTTAACCGTTGACAAATGGCTTTGTCAATGTACTGACAAACATAGATGACTGATTCACAGAAAGGCAAATGGAGCTCTGAAACATAACATCTAGTTCATGCTGTGTCTGTTTTGCGACAAACTCAGTTCAGCAGCTGGTAGAACCCAGAGGAATGTGTACAAACATTGACATCATCTGGCTGAGCAGCAGAAATGAAGTTCACTATATTTCCAATCTAGATCATGGGATAGGGTCTGAACCATATAAATAGAATGGATAGAAAGGCCATTCCAATTCAAATCAATGTAGCAGAATGGTCAGAGTGGCAGCCATTTTTATGTGTATCATTCCATTGCAAAGATATAGGGGCCTACTTCCGCATTACACTGATTTGCGTGTTGTCACTGTGACAACTAATAACAATAGCCATTTTGTTGTGTACTAATGGAATGACCATGCCAAACAGTTCAATGGCCTTTCTATCCATTCTATTTCTATGGGCTGAAAACCATCCCTCCCATAGTCACTGCACACATCCTAATTATTACCATCACATCGGTTGTTCTCTGATGATGATAACAAACTATTAACTCTATAGTTTACCAGGCCTTATTGAGATTCAACATCCATTTTGTAGTCCCCATACATAACACATCTGCATAACCCACAATTTGACAATATTTACTGAAGAAAATCGAAATGTAAAAAGCATCTACCTTTTTGAAGAGAAAGGAAGACTCAGATTTTATAGCAATATATGTAACAATTACTATATTAAATTCTTAACCTCTAGACTTTAAGATGGTAGTCAAAATCCCTGGATGTCTTGTTTTTTCTGATTCTATCAGAATTCCTCATTAGTGGATTAAGGGCATAAGTAGCACCCATTACCGTAAACATGAAAAAGTCTAAATGAATGAAGTAAGCATGTGAATATAAATGCAAATACTAAACTCTACCAGTACATTGAACAAAAATATAAACGCGCACAAAAAGCCTATTTCTCTCAAATATTGTTCACAAATCTGTCTAAATCTGTGATAGTGAGCACTTCTCCTTTGCCAAGATAATCCATCCACCTCACAGGTGTGGCATATCAAGATGCTGATTAAACAGCATGATTATTGCACAGGTGTGCCACAGATATTGCAAGTTTTGAGGGAGCGAAACTGACCACTCCCACGCAGTGATGTAATCCACAACAGGTGGATTCAGCACCACGGCCAGCTCCGCAGCCTGCTGAATTGTTTATGATTCCTTAGGCTGCGTAGCTGGCCGTGGTGCTGAATTTAATTTCATTTGCACTGTAATTACAAACAATGGAATCGCCCACATAAAATGTAGCTATTGTTATTAAACACATGTAATACCTCCAGCCCCGGGTCGTCTGTCTGATCCTGAAGTGTTTTAAAAGTCTGGTGACCTTTAAGCAGATATTTTACGTTTTTTACCTATACATTGGGTAGAAGGCTGTTTTGTTCATGCACACAAAAATACAAGAGTAAGGGACAACACAGCTAATGTGTTAATTATGCTCTGACACATTTTTTGACAAATGTTCAGAGTTGTGAAATGTAAAAAAGTAAAAGTGGGTTCACTTTTGGGAAGTTCTTAATTAAAACCTATGATCAGGTAAAGGGAGTTCATAAATAACCATTGATCATAAGCAGTGTGGGCTGGCATTAACATGAACTGTGAAAGTTTAATTTTAATGTACTGTATCTATGTTCTTATTCTATTCCCAATGCATTGCATTGTTGTTTTGTTCATAATGGTATATGTCCCTTTAAGTGTTGTGTGACACCTCACTCTAGTTTTGCTGTTGCTAGGATAGGGTTTAGGTTAGGATAGCCTGGTATCTTGTAGATCATTGGTGATTACGTTCAGCTGTGATCGATTAGTTAGTTTTCTGTATATAAATGCTGGCCAAACTAGAGAGAGGTGTCAGTCATTGATTTACGTTACATGTTGTTCTGTTCGTTTGTGAGAAGGCTATCTGGGAGCTTCTCATCTAAATGTAAGTTGTGAAAAGTGTGTTGTGGAAGTTTGGAAGTTTGTGCGTATGCTCTTTACTTGTAAGTTAGCTGTCAGTGTCCCAATGCCGTTGTGAGAGCATTATAAGCTATATAAGTATACTCATTGTGCACTCGGTTTTACTATTCGCCTGCAACTGCATTACATATATTTTTCCGGATTGTCTATTAAAAAAGTAACAACCATCTACATCCCTGTTTGGTCTCCCTCCTTTATATTCTCTCTACACCACCTTGTGACAATAAGGGATACTTTGTACTCTTATTTCCAATTGATTGATTACTGTTTAGGTATGAAATACCTGGTAATTTGTACTTAAATTGTGGTGAGAGGGCACATTCAAGTTGTAAAGAAAATGCATAATTCTAACTTCATAACAGCATATCATGGCTCTATCGATTATATTTTCTTAATCTAACATCCTACCATGACTGAGAATGTACCGGTATTATTTAAAATGCAATGTGTGAAGTTGGAAACTCCCTGCATTATTATTTTGACAATTTGAACGACCTCTCAGACCAGACCTCTTGAAAAAGCGCAAGCTGGCATTTCCTTACTTGTTGGCAGAGAATCGTTTGGAAAACATGCAGCTGACTTTTGATATACAAAATGTTAGGTACCAAAAGCCGGTGAACTTCTGTACTTATGGGTTTGCTTTATGAACGAACATTGTTTTTTCACGCAAATACTCGTTCACAAACAGTATATTTCAAGCATTAGCCGGACATATCCTTATATACAGGTACTAGCGCTAGCTCGACCCTGCTTTCCCTGAGTGAGCAAGCTGCCTGATGAGTGACACAGTAAAATAAGGACTTCAAGCTTTTTAGCAATTATATACATATTCGTAATTTTTCCCTTTGAAGAGCCTGTGAAAGTTGGACAGCTCTGCACTCCGGTCTGTTCTCTGACTGATAACTACTCGCAATCATTCCACAACAAGAATTGGGGATTTATCTTTAATATGTCATGCATGTGTTAAAAGGTAATTTCAGGCTTGGTAAGATCTTTGTTGAAATGATGGTTTCAGGAGTCAGGTAGTGGTTGATAATAGAATGTTTAATAAAGTACTTCTTGTTACGGAAACAGGGTCATCTCATAACAAGGAAATCAAGACGTGGTGTGAAAAAATGCCCCGAATGATCATATGGAACTGGGTTACATAGCCCTAGCATTGTTGTTCGCAAACCTTCTAGAAGATTCTCCTCAGACTCGTGACTGTCTCATGTGAGAACATGTGCCGGTCACCTTAACTTCTATCTACGTAGGTTACTATCTCTTAATATCCAGGCCAATACATTATGTAGTTTATGTATAGGATAATATATTATTATATAATAAGGTCTGACGGATATAAATTAGGATCTGCCTCTCTTTTTTTATGGATATTAGGGGAATGTAGCATGTCGACATATTTTGGGGCACTGAATATCCTCAAATAGTGATTTGTCAGTGACTGCGCCTCAGTTTGATTATGTTGAAATTATTTAACAGCTAGTGCTGGTTTATGTATTTTATAATAACTACCAAAAAAATGCCAGACGACAAGGGAAACGACAGAGGTAACGACAAGGAAGTGAGGTGTAGCATCGAAGCAGATGACCAACAGTCCAACGCAGATAATTTTACCAAATACATAGACAAAACAGTGAACATTATTTTGGCACAAATGGTACACCATAATATGACGGTACCCATAGTCTTCTACACGCGCCATCCAACCTCCTAAAAATAGCGGAGTCTGAGATTGCAAGTGACGAAGTTTCAGAAACTCTCTCTCAGTAACGTAACCCCAGATGTATGTACGTAATGAAACTGAACGCACCTCGATCGTAAGCCCCACCCATTTCCACACCTTCCTTAACCGTGCATGTTTTCTGAAATCCACAGTGGTAAATCGAAATTAGAGTAAACGGATAACGAGCAGTGAATCGATAATCCGTTTTTAAGTTAGGGCACTAAAACGGTTGGCGGCGGGGCACACAGACCCTTAATTAACTGCTGTTAAATTCTTCCAAACCACAGCTAGGTGAAGACTGTCCATGTTTGCAGAGCGTCTTAACAGGATCTGGTAAGGATGATGTCAAATCAGCATCTCACGGGAGCAGCAACAGCTGCTCGGTTTGCAGCCGAGTGTGAAGCGGCTGGGATGAGGATCAGCACCTCTAAATCTGAGGTCATGGTTCTCAGCAGGAAACCAATGGAGTGCCTACTCCATGTTGGGAATGAGTCCTTACCCCAAGTGAAGGAGTTCAAATACCTTGGGGTCTTGTTCGCGAGTGTGGGGACAATGGAGCGGGAGATTAGTCAGAGAATCGGCGCAGCGGGGGCAGTATTAAACTCAATTTATTGCACCGTTGTGACAAAAAGAGAGCTGAGCCAGAAGGCAAAGCTCTCGATCCACTGGTCAGTTTTCGTTCCTACCCTCACCTATGGTCATGAAGGCTGGGTCATGACAGAAAGTACGAGATCCAGGGTACAAGTGGCTGAAATGTGGTTTCCTCAGGAGGGTGGCTGGCATCTCCCTTAGAGATAGGGTGAGAAGCTCAGTCATTCGTGAGGAGCTTGGAGCCGAGCCACTGCTCCTTTGCGTTGAAAGAAGCCAGTTGAGGTGGTTTGGGCATCTGGTAAGGTTGCCCCATGGGTGCCTCCCTAGGGAGAAGACCCAGGACTAGGTGGAGGGATTATATCTCCCTCCTGGCCTGGGAATGCCTCAGGTTCCCCCAGTCAGAGCGGGTTAATGAGGCTCAGAAAAAGGAAGTTTGGGGTCCCATGCTGGAGCTGCTGCCCACGCGACCCGACCTCGGATAAGCAGACGAAGATGGATTTAACCTTTAGGCTACGTTGGTAATCTATGTATGGTGATATAGTGTAGTTTCGGAATTAAAAAATGTTACATGTTTTTGGGTGTAGTCACACGGAACTCACATTTGGAAGAGGGGTCCTCCATACTGCAGCAAAGGCTGTTACACACTTTGATAAGCCAGCATCAATGCTCACTCGGTATGGGAGGGTTATGTAACCCACTACAACTGAACGCACTGGCTTCTGAAACAGGAGAGTGGGAAGGGTGTGTGTTGTAGTAATAGGCATTTTTTATGCTATTCAAATGTTTAGGTGATACAGACCTTACTGTCAACATCAATCAGCCTGCTATAGCTACTGTACTGACGACACTATAGTTAACGCAGTCAAGCCAACATCTGTGCAGTTTTGCATTGCAAGCGCGTTTCTTTGAATTTTGTTTCTGGACATTTAAATACATCCATTAAAAGCCACATTGTGCAATCTTGTTTGGAAACGAAACATTATGAAAACGGACTTCCATGTATTATGCATGTGCCGTCATTAACAGGCTATAATTAATAGAACTATTAATTAGTATTCGTTCCCGGTTATTAGATAGTACAAATACTAAAGTATTTTACTAACTGCTGTACTGCAGTTATGTTGTAGTCTTAAGTATTTGACCAACTGGTAGCCTATATTTTATGAGGTGTAAAGGATTATTAACTGTCTGTACGTAAAAGTGTAATACTACTCTCCGGCTTGAAGTAGATGGTAGTTTCCAAAATATCAACATATTTATAAATGGTCAAATCTAAAAATTCGATCCTTTCTAGATTTCTCTCTGCTGTCAATTTCAAATTCGGATCTTATGAGTTAAGACTGAAAAACTGTGAGGGTAATATCTGTTCCATTCCATAGGATATCATCTTTTCCAAAGAACAACCTGATGGTAATATCGATTTTTTTAAACATCATAAATATATCTTCCAGTGCCCCCTGAATAGATTGGCTTAGTTTGGGCAAAATCAGCACCAATCGCTGTAACCGTGAAAAAGCCTTAATGAATGAATTAAGCATGTGAATAGCTATAGGTAAATGCGAAAACTAATTTCTACTAGTTAATAAAATGTTTACTTATGTTTTTGTTTGCATATGTGGTTTAAACACCTTTCTGTACATTACCTTGGAAAAATTAACTCATTGCGACATCCACTATAAGGTTTGCACAGAACATCTTTTAGCCTATAAACTGTTCACTTGACACAGTCGTCCGCTGTCAAATTGCGGGATTCATTTCAGTCGCATTGCACTTGAACATAATAGCATTCGTCATCAGAAAAATGCAGTTAATTTAATTCGCAATATTTTTACAAATAATGTAATAGCACACATAAAATGTGTTATTATTCGGATGATTTCAATGACAGAGGGATAGAGTTAATTTAATTCGGTAACAACGTGTAGGAAAACAATTGTAGGCTATATTCCTCAACAATTTTCAGAAAATATATATAAAACATAGGCAGAACAATAATTTCAGGCAACTTGTAAGTCTTATTCAAATAACTGTTTTCATAAAGAAGTAGCCTATCTTAATTTCGCCGGTAGAAAAGGTAGTCTATCGTAATTCCTCTTTTATTATAATAAAGATGTCAACTGAAGGCAATTTCTTGCTATTTTAAAATATGAAGAAAGGCGTCTAGGGTTAGATGGATAAACAACCCAACCCGTGATATGGGGAAAATTCAGTGTGTGTAATGTGAGTGGTAGGTCAGACATTAGGCTAACGAGCCAGCAACCGGTGTATTGACTGGTATTGACATGACTGCCTCTAGCTAGCTATCGCTTCGTCACGAAAACACACTTTATGACATTAAAGTCTACATCTACTTTTTTTACATGTCTACATCAGTGACAATCTTTTTTTAGCATGTCTACATCAGTGACAATCTTTTTGTGGTAAGTGAATGTTAAAATCGTTTTTATTTTTTAGATGGTCTTATTTGGAAGTTATTTGAAGCGAGAGGAATTGTCCACCATGTTTTTTATTTTGTTCAGCTCCTCAGGGGGGCGTAGTGATAGTTTTTGATTACATACTAAGCACTTTAGTGAAAAGGCAACATCCGGGAACTGCATTCTGGGATTGATCACACCGGTTCGGATGGAATGGCGTCCTCATGGGGATCCACTGCGGCGGAGTTGGCGCAGGAGCTGGCTGAGGTTCGGGAATACGACAGACTGGCATTGGAAAGGGAACGAAACGTGAATAACAGGTTGGTGGCGGGTCGCGACGGCTGTGCCGGGGGTGTGGTCGGCATGGAGGGGAGCTCGGATGGAAGTGTGGGTGTAGATAGTATGGGGGTAGGGTTTGAGGAGGCACGTGGCGGTAGGAGGAAGAAGAAGCGGGCACAGAAGAAAGAGGGAGGTGGGAGTAGTTCGGGAGAGGGTGAAGGGACGGCACTTGGTGGTGGGGAGCAGGGGTTTAAGGTGATTGTGGTGTTTACGGGCCCGACAAGTAAGATGTTACACCCGGTGTCACTCACAGCGGCGATTAGGGATAAGGTTGGGAGGGTGATGGATGCTAGGTGTTTGAGTGGTGGAAGGGTTGTGGTGGGTAGTGTGGCTCTGAGGGATAAGTTGCTGAAGTTGGAGCTGTTGAATGGGGTAAGGTGAAGTGTCTGGTGCCTGGGAGTGCGGTGAAGGTGAGAGGGGTGATCACAGGTGTGCCAGAGGATCTGTCAATGGAGGAGCTTAAGGAGATTGTGTCGGGTGGGGTGGTGTTGGAGGCGAGACGGTTGGGCAGTAGGGCGTTGGGGTTAGATAGGGTGAGTCCCACAGTGTTGTTGGAGTTTGGGGGGCCTTTGCCGAATAGGGTGCACTTAGGGTATCTTTGTTTTTATGTAAGGGAATATGTGCCACCGCCACTGAGGTGTTTTAATTGTCAGCGGATGGGGCATGTGGCTGCTGTGTGTAGAGGGTAGGGTAGGTGTGGTAGGTGTGGGGGTGCGCATGAGTATGGTAAGTGTGGGGTAGGGGACGTGGTGAGGTGTTGTAATTGTGGTGGGGAGCACAATGCTGCGTTTGGGGGGTGTGTGGTTCAGAAGAAGGCGGTGTTCGCAGTGTGGTGTTGTCAGAGAAGTGTAAGCATGAGTGTGTGGTTGGTAAGGATTCACTGGTGGTGGGCAGGGTTGAGTTTTTGGCGTTTTTGTGTAGTGTGGTGAATGTGTGTAGTCAGGTTAAGGGACGGAATGCGAGGATTGATGTTGTGGTGGGTGCTGCTAGGGGGTTTATGGGTATTACTGATGTCACGGGGGAGATGGTTCATGAGATGATGAAAGGGAAGGGGAAGGGGGAGGGTAGGTAGTGGGGTGGGGGGATAGTGGGCTGTAATTTAATTTCTAGGGTGGTGGGGTGTGGTGGGTGGTGTTGAATTGGGTGGGCCGTGACAGGCCTCACACTCCAGTACAGTTGGCGGCGGTAGCTGCACCTTAAGTTGGTTGCGATCCGCCATTAACCCAAAGAAGAAGAAGAAGAAAAGGCAACATTCTACAGTGCAGATATCAGGGAATTGTCATAGGCTTGGAATGCAATTTTAGCCAATCAAATTGCAGATATCACCGGACCCGTTTTATAAATTAAATTAAACTGTACATAAGTGTTCAGACCTTCTAAATTATCTAAATGATCCGTTTTATAGGAACTATACTTGATTTGTGGCATAGTAACATGGCAACAGTAAAAGGAGTGGTGGGGGGTACGTTAATGTTTCACGATAACCGCACGCCTTGTGACCATTTTCTTTCACAAAAAATACTAATTTAAACATTAATTTTCACAAATAAAATGTTGGCAACCGTTTTATAAGCGCATTAACACACTCCAGACTGTGCGTTGCCAGGGAATAACCGCACACCTCGGCTTTCAGCCTCGTGGCTTACTACACTGCTGAGGTGTGCGGTTATTCCCTGGCAACACACAGTCTGGAGTGTGTTAATGCTTACATGAGGGACGGTTATAAGTGATTCATCACGCACAAACCTTGACTTGGTGTAGCTGTATTTTAAACGCATGAAAGTACACATATTTAATAAAAAACAGGACCACAAAAAGGAATATTTACATCCTTCGAAAATATATGTACTGTACTTTCATTTTCATATTGTATTAACATGTTATAATGCATAAATGTTTGTCAATAGGGCAATCTGCTTGAAAGAAATGCTTTGACCCAACTCTACATCTCTCCCCCTCGCGCTATCACTAGCTAGCATTTCCTTCCCCTTGGCTTTTTTCTGAAGGAACCCGTCCGACCTCCGTTACTTACCTAAACCATTTAAATACGAAACACGTAAGTTTCTTAAAGTTAATTTTGATGGAAAGGTTGGAAATTTGGCTTTACACTGGTATTTAAAACAATTAACCTGGTAGTATTTATTTTTTTATTAAGTAAACAAGTTGAACTGTACGGAAAACCGTTAGTGTACGCAACCCGGTGAGTCTACTGTACTAAGTAACGCGTTACCGGCATCACTGCTCCCAGGTGGCTTGTGGCAAACTTTAAACAACACTTTTTATGGATATCTTTCAGAAATGGCTTTTTTCTTGCCACTCTTCCATAAAGGCCAGATATGTGCAGTATACAACTGATTGTTGTCCTATGGACAGACATGCCCACCTCAGCTGTAGATCTCTGCAGTTCATCCAGAGTGATCATGGCTGCATCTCTGATCAGTCTTCTCCTTGTATGAGCTGAAAGTTTATAGGGACGGCCGGGTCTTGGTAGATTTGCAGTGGTCTGATACTCCTTCAATTTCAATATTATTGCTTGCACAGTGCTCCTTGGGATGTTTAAAGCTTGGGAAATCTTTCTGTATCCAAATCCATCTTTAAGCTTCTCCACAAAAGTATCTCGGACCTGCCTTGTGTGTTCCTTGTTCTTCACGATGCTCTCTGTGCTTTCAACGGACCTCTGAGACTATCACAGAGCAGGTGCATTTATACGGAGACTTGATTACACACAGGTGGATTCTGTTTATCATCATTAGTCATTTAGGTCAACATTGGATCATTCAGAGATCCTCACTGAACTTCTGGAGAGAGTTTGCTGCACTGAAAGTAAAGGGGCTGAATAATTTTGCTCGCCAAATTTGTCAGTTTTTTATTTGTTAAAAAAGTTTGAAATATCCAATAAATTTCGTTCCACTTCATGATTGTGTCCCACTTGTTGTTGCTTCTTCACAAAAAATAAAAAAAAAGTTTTATATCTTTATGTTTGAAGCCTAAAATGTGGCAAAAGTTCGAAATGTTCAAGGGGGCCGAATACTTTCGCAAGGCACTGTAATATAATTATAGTGATGTTTGCTTTTTTAATGCAAAGTACGTCTTGCTATTGTTTTGGAAAACTACATATTGTACCTTTAATACATTCCACTTGACATCTTGGGCCTAGTAAGCTTTTTGCTCTGCTTCAATATGGCGAATTCATCATATCAAACACACAACAGTGCAGCACTGCAGCCTCAACAACACAAAATGCACAGACTCATATTCAATTGAAGTAACTTTCAGAAATTATCATCACAAAATAAACATGTAAACGTGCATATACATTTACCTGTCTTTGTCACCATTGAAACAAATCCTTGTCGATTAGATAACAAGCAAACCTGCTACAACTTCTACTACTAGTAGAGCTAGTGAACAATGTAGGTTGGTTATTCACATAGCTAGTTGATAGAGTGTCAGCTAAAACTGATAAGGACTTCGCAGCATGGGCTGAACCCTCTTTTATACCGTAAATGGGTCTGTACTTTGCTCCAGCAAATATATGGAAAGGAAACCATTTTGTTCATAATCACGTTGTGAATGTAAATGTCAGTTTAAATACGAGGCTACATTAATAAATTCCTAGCAAGTTATTATTAAGTTGGATTCAAACAGTCCGACTTCACTGATCGGTTGTTTGGATCTGCTGCAGCACTCAAAAGAGCACGCAACGTAACGAAGCTTTCGATTTAACATGGCTTGAAAATCTGGCTAGCTAACATGTACAAAAACCATTGAATGTAACTGTTCATAACTAATCATCATTCTATACAGAAAGATGTTATTAACCTCTTACTCACTCATGCATACACCACTCCCAGATGGTCACCCTAATAAATTATTGCTTGGGAAACTGTTTTTTTTTCTAATACCTGTTTTGTACATTTCTGAAATCAGAGTATGATTCTCCTTCTTACCCAGAGATGATTTAAAATTGAGATATGAACAGCTGCATAAGTTATAGAACACAAGTTTTCAACATTTAAGGAGACAGACATTGACTAAAAAGGCTTACAATTACCTCGACCTGTGCTATTCTATGTGTTTAGCAGTGTGTGATACACACAGGATGTACCATTTGTTAAAGAACAAAATATATAATCTATGACACTTTTTCATAGCATTCAGAAAAGCATCACATCAACAGTTTTCTCCATAAATGAAGCTTGTATTTGTCTTTGTCAATTATTTTAACATGTTTTAATTGTATAGAATTACAAAACTGGTAACAAACATCAACACACAATATGGAAAGAAATATTCCTTATTCAAATAATAAAAATCCTTAAATCATTGACACAGAATCCTTGTGACAAAACCCTTGACATCAGTGTTGTGTCATTGCTACTGGTCACCCACAACCAGCTCCAAACTTCAAACTGGCGTACTGCACCTCAGTCACACCCTGGTCATCAAGAAAACCGCGTCATCATTAGTGTTATCATCATAATTCTAATAGAAAGTCTCAAATATTTTATAAACATTTATAAAATGCAATTTTACCTGTGCTCTGTCTTTATTGTGCTCATATTTCTTCATTCCTTCGAAATATTTGAAAAATAAGGGTGAAGATACAGTACCATTGTTAATAATACACTGTTTACAGTATATTTATGTTCTATCAATTCAATGTATGCTGTACTTACCAGGGTTGTGTGTTAGTCTGCAGACATACACGGTGACAATAATCAATCCAATAGAAAGTACCATACACATACTGCCCAATGAGATGGACAGAACAACCCATGGTCCAGAACTCTCCATTTCTAGGAAAAAAACACATTTGAAACATGCATTTTATCTGGGGTGTCAGATGGCTCAGTGGTTAGGGAGCCAGACTTTCAGTTGGAAGGTTTCCAGTTCGATTCCCAACTGTTCCAAAAGTTGTGTCCTTGAGCAAGGCACTTTACCCTAAGTTGCTCCAGTTGTCACTGTGTCCCAGTGTAAGTCAGTCTGGAGAAGTGTCTTATATACAATCTAATAGCAACCAACAGCAGTGGTTATATTTCCTACCTGTTCTGGAGACTGTCTTGTTCATTCTGACACCACCACTAGTCTCTAAACAACAAGTGACCTTTGCACCTTCAGCCCAGGTATGGCCCGGTACAGATAGCTGAACCCGGACACTGCCTGCCTTCTCTGACAGAACATCAGGTAACCGTTCTGAGGACTGAACATTCCCCTCCACCTCCCAGTACACAGTGGCTTGGCTGGGATCCAGCCCAGACACCAGACACAGGAGTGGGACTGAAGATGACCACTCCCCCTGCAGGTCTGTGGGCACCAGGACCTCCAAGCTAGGCTCAGCGGTGAAAGACTCTGGAGAACAAAGGACAGAGATTATGATCAAACATGACTACCACAACCAGGGCCGTAGCCAGGATGTCTGGGCCCATGAAATTAAACCTACAGGGGCACCACCAAAATGATCAATCATACATTATATAACTTCCAGGGCTTCTCCCTCTCTGGGCCCCCTGAATCGTCCTCACCTTTCATCCCTTTACCACACCGCTGACCACGACCTTCCTAAAAAACATGATGATGCAGTGCTTTATCTTACCAGAGATGGTTAGCACACTCCCATTGCCAATGTGTAGCATGGCACCATTGATCATGGCACAGTAGAAGGTTCCCACGCTGGTAAGGTTGGCATTGGGGATGTTCAAAAGGCAGACACTTTTCCTGGTGTGGCTCCTGTAGGTTTCTTGAGGCCAGAGAGTGAGTTTCCTCAAAGGTCCCACATGCCACCATACAACATAAGTACACTCCCCCAACAGTTCACTGATGTCACATTGAAAAGACACATTGGTGCCCTGAGTCACTGTCAGAGACTCTGGATACTGGTACACCACTGCTCCTGCTGTAGGGGAACATACAGTAAAGTGTCTGAATGTATCATCTGACACAATATTTAAAGCACTGTCATCCAAAACAATATTCTATGTTGATCAATTCAATAAACTTACCAAAAATCAATAGCGCCAAGAATATTGGCATCTCCATTCCAAATGAAAATCTGAAATGCAAAGGTGTTGTCAGTTAATAAAGGGAGTCTTCGTGTCAAACTGCTGAGATTTGCAAGCTGTGTGGAACATCTATGTGCGGAAATAGGTCACCAACTCACCCCGCTCATCCAGCATTGCCAATACACTGAGAAGAGCAGTGACACAAGCAATCACATGATCGGAAATGTGATTCAAAATGTTGCAGCCTGGAGGGTCCCACTCATAGAAATGGAATGGATAGACAGGCCATTCCAATTCAAATCAATGCACTAATTGAATGACCCCGCCAAGCAGTTCAATGGCCTTTCTATCCATTCTATTTCTATGATCCCACTTCATTACTTTGTTATTTTTTAGGTGGAAATTTTCTTGATTTTATTGACAGGACAATAGGAAACAGAAGATCGCTTTGCAGAGGGAGACAGAGAGAAAGAAAGGGGACAGAGATTCAGCCCAGCCAAGGCTCGAACCCCGTCACCAGGGGTACTGTGCTGTCCGGAGTATGGAGCTTAGACTGCTACGCCATGTTGTCTTCTTTTTACATCACTATATTTTTAGCAATCCAGGTTCAGATTCGAAGTCTGATGGAATTGCAGCAATATTACATTTCAAACCATATGGCAACTTCCATAAACATAAAAATTATGTTTGAGTTTGTCAGACTCTGGAAAACAACAACCATCATCCCTCAATCTAACAGTATCCATTTAACAGGCACGTTCCGTGTGTGGGCTCTCATCGGATGTCATTGTTGCTGTGAAATAGATTGGGGAAATAGCATTAAATGTTCCAACAAACAATGCTAATCCTCTACACAGTTTTTGAATTCACCTCACTGGCCTGGACTAGCCTTACCCTGACCTCCGAACACCAAACTGTGCATGTCAACAGCTACACCTCATCAGATAAGAGGTGGGACAATGAATATATATTTACTTCCAAAAAATGTTGCGCATGTCTGTCAGCAAGAAAATATTTTCTGCTTATGTTTCACATTTGTAAGTAGGCCATACAAGTGCTTGGCCTTAATTCAGATACCACAAGATAATAAGATTTTAGAACAAAAGCTCCACTCCACATGCAACGGAAGTTGTATGAGAAACATTAAGATTTTCTACTGTTTGGAAGCCAGTTAAATGTGTAATCCTTTAAAAAATCATTACATATTTTAGCGGCAGGCAGTGCTCTTCAAATACACATTTGAAAGTAGTTAGGTACATCCTCCAGTTAACTATTCAGGCTGATGTCTGGCTCCTGCCTTTTTGTGTACCTTGCTCCTCTAAAAATCACAGCACTGACACTTTAAAAACAAAGCCTTCTGGCCACAGGGTGGCATTATACATCAGGTATGTCTGTGCGTTTTCTTCCAGCTTGCTGTCCTGGTATGTGTAGTCCGCCCCTTGCCATATCACCTGTCCACCTGCACAGTTATCTGCTGATAAAAGACCACTTTCATTCAGAGAGAAATCCGTTAACATCATATAAACTCTTGCATCCCGGCTTAATTCTTATTCCCACTGGGTGTATTTCACTTCTAGTATAAAACTTTTGCATAATCTTTTTTACATTATGGAGAAAAAATCTATCAAATTTGGAATTATTCTTACTTTGGCTGTTTCAGGTATGAAACAAATCTATTTATTGTTTATCGATCAATCATGTACATAAGCTACTGTATATCTATTTTGCTATCATCTGTCTTCCTTTGTTTATTATCTATTTACTATGGGGTACACAAGAAGTCATTTTTACTGTTCTAATTGTGTTGGTAGCTACTGTATATCTATTTTGATATCATCTGTCTTTCTCTGTTTATTATCTATTTACAATGGGGTACACAAGAAGTCATTTTTACTGTTCTGATTGTGTTGGTAACTGATTTAAAATAGCACAAAGACACCACTTAGATTTTAGATTCAACTTTAAATTTAGATTCAGATTCGAAGTATATGGCTAACAGAGGTGGACTAAGTACTGAGTAAAAGTACTTTTCTGAGTAACTCTGAGTTCACAAGTTTTGGGAAGTCCCTACTTAAGACCAAATTAATCAGGTAAAAGGAGTTCACATCTTACCTGTGACCATGATTGATATTTCCTTTACTCTTTTTAATTGTTTTATAGGTTACTGTTAAGATACAAACTCCCTTTACCTGATCAATTTGTTCTTAAGTAGGGACTTCCCAAAACTTTTGAACTCAGAGTAACTCAGAAAAGTACTTTTACTCAAGCAAATGTCCCCCTCTGATGGCTAATGGGCTGCTGTTAAACACATCACAGTTTGCCTGAAAACAGCCCAAAGCAGTGTTATATTGACAAATATTACTCCCTCTTGTTACATGCTATCAGAAAATAATTACATTATAATAAATCTAGTATATTACCTTAAGAAATAAAGGTAATCACTCGCGATGTATCTACATACTGTACATATTTAAAATTATTTGATCCTCTTAAACTGTCATCTGGGGTATTCTTGAAAACCATTTGTTCTGTTATTATGTTCTAGTCTACTTTTTGTTTCCTCCTAATGATATAATATAGTGGAGGAAAAACCATGGAGTATTTTTTTAATCTGGCAATCTTTGCTTAAATTACTAAAATTGTTATAATAATAGGTTTGTCTAACCTGTTGGTCACAATTTCTAAAACTAACTCTATGTACCGTAAGACATTTAGTAGTGTTATGGATTTAAGTGTTATGCACAGTAAAAATGGCAGTGTTAAATCAACACCCTAAGTGTTAAATTAACACTCTTCAGTGTGTATATAGGTCCACTGGACCTATATAAACACTGAGAGTGTTATTTTAACACTGACGTTTTTACTGTGTGGGACCCAACTGGAACAATATCTTGAAGTTTGAGATGAGACAAAAAACACATTTTGAGCTACAGTGCTCTCCACTAATATTGGCCAGTGAACAAAAACGATATTGTTTATCCTCTTGCTCTTCGAATATTTACCAAACTTTTATGTTGAAAATGTAAGTAAAATTATTGACAAAAGTGACAAATGAAAAAACTACTTTTCTCCGCAAAGTGTGCGCCAGACATATTGGAAACCCTAGAAAATCTTTTGAGGAAAATTTAACAGTACATTCCCATTCATATGTTACGTTAAGTGCACCTGAGTGAGTAGAAACACTAAAGTGGTAAACCTCGACTTCCTGATTCACTAGGTTATAAATGAGGTGACACACAGGCCAAACTAGAAGTCAGCCATCATTACGGGAAAGAACTGAGAAAACAGTAATGATGTGCAACAAAATGTTGTGTAGCTGCAGAAATTAGAAAATGGTTATAAGAAAATCTCAAACTTGAACAAATGTGCATTTCCACTTTCAGGGCAATAATTAAAAAGTATGAAGTTTAGCTGCGAATGTGGACTGTTATAATGGACAAGTGAAGACTCATTTGTTCAGGTTAGCCTTGGGTAACCTCTGTCTCTTATTTATTGTTAATTTTAGCTGTTGTATTTTACTTTATTTTTTATCTTAGACTATGTTTCTACTATGTTTTACTGCGTATGCACATTGTAAAGCACTTTGTGATCCTGTCTGTGAAAAGTGCTGTATAAATACATTTTACCTACTTAAATCCATCAGATATTAAATCCATCAGATATTAAATCAAAACCAGAAATGTTATAGTGAGCTGTTGTTCCAGAAGAACAATGATCTAAAGTACACCTCAAAATCAAAACAAAAATCTTTCAATGACCATAGAATCAAGGTTTTTCCATGGCCATCCCAGAAACCTTACCAAACCCCATAGAAATCCTCTGGATCACAAACAAGAATCACAGAATCTGAAAGATCTGGAGAGATTCTGTATGTAGGTATGGTCTCAGAACCTCATTATGCATTATAGGAGAATTTTGGTGCACATATATTTCATATTGTTGTAGAGATGGGAGACCGAAGCAGGGAGGTGTGTTCGACAGAGTTGGGTATACAGCAAAAACGTCAGTGTTATTTCAACTCCCATAGTGTTAAATTTAACAATTTCCCTAAGTTTATATAATTCTCACCAGTTCAGAGTAAAATAAACACTTTCAATAGTGTTAACATTTAACTAATTAATAGTGTTAAATCTGAAACGCACAGTGTTGTTTATTAACACCAGAGAGTGTATTTTTAACACTGAATTGTGTTATTCCCTTTAGTGTGTTAATTTGAGTGTTAATTTTCAATTTCCATATTTCCCAGCATGCCTTCTTCAGTAAATGTGATAAGATCATTTTTCCATCATGTTTCCACCACAATGACAGTCACTGCAATATTTTGATTTTTTTGTTGACAAATTGAAATCCAACATGAATATATCCAACAGTTGTAATATTTTATCACCCACGACCTGCATTCAGTAAAACTGCAATTGTGAAGTACTGTACATACGAACTGAACAAGACTAGCTAAACTACATTGACAGGAACACTAATCTCAGTAATGGTTGCAATCAATAATACCACTTACAGCTGTTATTAGATTTTAAAAGTATAAAATATTATTATTGTTTAATAATTACATATAAAATAATCAATTCATGAAAGCAGAAACTATATTAATACTTAAATTAAAGTAACACTGACAACTAACACTTTTTTAACACCAACACTCACAAGTGTTAATTAATCACCTCAATTAACACTATATAGTTTTACAATTGTAAAAGTAATCGGATTACAGTAATCAGATTACTTATAACAAATGTTAAAGTAACTTGTCGCTTAACTTGACGCTTAATGGCGAAGGCACTTTAGTAATAATTATTTTCAATATTGGTCAGTCCCATAACCTGAACATCAGGCATCCCACATAACACTGCAGTCCACAGTCCACAGTCCGTGTGGAAAGTCCACAGTCCACAACAGTTAAAAGACTCGAGGTCACAATAATGTGCGTCGACCCTCTGGACAAAGATCTGATATAACGTTCTTAATACCATGCACGAACCAGTGTGAAGTAATCAACCAACACCATTCACGTGCGTAATGGGAACTACCCTAGAATAACGGGCTTAATTATTGTCCATAGGGTCGTGTGCAAAACATAACACACATTGTAATGTAAACTAAAGAAGAACACCATACAATACATACTGTATAAACATAAATTCAAACCCACACATATCCTGCCACAACACACATATCCTGCCACTTCTTTTCAATATTTTGTGAAACAAGGCCTCAGGCCGTGGTACAAAACCATAAAAACTTCCCAATTGTGTCAAGATTTTTATGTTTTCTAGTAGTTCATTACTTTTGTAAGGGGATATGGATCTAAACAGAGTTATAGAAATAGGTTTTCTGATGTGGCAGGACCTGGAGTGAGCAGTACATGCCAGATACCCCTGAAACCTCTTTGAATGGGCAGAGTTCTGTAGGGAGGAGTGGGCAAAATCCCTCTAAACAGATGTTAAGACTGTTCAGTGGCTATTGGAGACATGCTCTCCAATTTATCCCTGCTAATGTACCAGAATTTATTGAATGAAGGGGTTCACATACTATATTGGCATACATTAAATATTCTTTTCTCGAAAAAACAAATGTTAAATTATCTTAATTATTTTTAATTATATTTATTTGTAACCATGTCTTTATTAGGAATTGTGGTCTGATAAAGATGTTATGAATTTATTTGAATATTTGATAGATAAATCCTGACAAACCTTATAGGGTTCAGAAATGTACAACTAACATTGTACTGTATCTGCCTCCTTAGCCTGTTCTTTCTACTGTCCTGTCATTAAAATAAAACGAATACCCACAAAAAGAAATCTGAAAATTAAAAGAATGACCACATTTTGAGCATGAATATAGTAAACCTTTCCAGGGAATTTCTGTGCTAATTTTAAATGTGTTCCCATCTCCCACTCTCATGTACAGCACTTATTGTCTTCACTGACGTTTTGCCTGTTTCACGTTTACGGAGGGCCACGTCCAACAACGATGACCAGACCAACCAAGCTCTGCCGTCTACCTTCCATTTATTAACCAGAATCACAAACAAGGTTTTCACTGAGTCACTCAAAAATAAAGACTCTGAGGACTACAAGCAGCTGAGCGAAGAAATGGAGCAGATGGTGAGAGGAGCTGAAGTGTCCATAGATCTCCATTAAGCACTCAGTCCACAACTTCAAACGTAATAGTCAGTCAGACCAAAAGATCCAAAGCTTCCATGTGTGAAAAACATTTTGTTCATGGATTTATTCTACCTGCTTTAATAGTAGAGAACAGGCAACCTTTTATTAAATTGAAGTCTGTGTCTGCAAGATCACATAGTTATCAAATTATTATAGATAAAAGAATGAAAGTCAGAATATGCAGCCACTCCTAAATAAATATTGATCTGTAAGACATGTCAGATGTTTTGTTATAAAATATGACAACTTGATTAATGGCAGACTTGGCAGGATAAGCAGAAATGCTACAGACAAAAGCACAATTGATTTAAATTGCAAAGAACATTTGAATGATACATCGTCTTATATAGTCTCAATTGCTGCCAACAATTCACAAAAAGTACATCTTAGTCATAAGGAATTGAATTTTGGATTTCCATGGATTTCTGTTTGCCTTACTATTAATATTAAGGCTGTAATTGTAAATCTGTCTTGTAGACACAAGTGCATCTTCAAATTTACAATTAGATGCCACCTCCATGCCAATAACCTACACAAAATATGACATGTTTGGTTTGGCCACAAAAAGTATTCAGAGAGAATAATATTATGTACAATAAAGTACCCATGTGTGGTACCTCAGTGGTTGTCAAACTTCTCTTGCAGAACCCTAACCCTTACTTGTATCTGAATATACATGTCGACTTACTATTAAGCCCTGCGCTGATTGATTCAGGCTTAAAAAAAATTGTGAGACAGCCAGGGTTCCCCAGAAGAGGTTAGAAAACCACTGCCTTGTGACCAATTGATATCACTAGACACTGGGTAGCTGTCTTGTTGATGAGCCTCCATGATCTCAGCTGCAGGCAGAGTTTGCCGTAATGTGTTAAAACGTGTAGCCAGAAAGAATGACAAATAAGAAGGCAATGTTAAGAGAGACTCACCTAAGTAGTAAAAAAAAATGGTCAATATGAACATCTAACTCTGACTTACCCTTAAAGGTACAATATGTAGTTTTCCAAAACAATAACAAAAGATGTACTTTGCATTAAAAAAAGCAAACATCACTATAACTATATAATATATATTTCTTAGTTGTATACTAACATTATCCCAAATGTTTCCAACAATTTTCGAACCCAGAGAAATTTGTTATATAATTCGAAGACAGGAGACGTTTAATTTTGTCTTCTGTCAATGGGGTCATATAACCTTTGACTGCGCTAGTTGCTCTAAGTTCCAGGGAACCGCCAAACATAACATGAGTAAAGTTATAATATTTTTAATAATACATTAACAGAGAATGTCTAATAAGGAGAGAAATACATCCGGCTTCTGAACTGGTTGCCATTGTTTTGATTGAGAGACCCATAGCGGCCAAAAACGACATAGTGTACGTTTAAATACAACTTGGAAAATAGTGTTAAAAACTTCATATATATTTGGGGTTATTGGTTTATAACAATTGCACACTGGATTGTATAGTTTTTAATAGTACAGCATAGATAATTATTCAGACATGTTATAATCTAATAATAACTATGAACATTGCGCGATTATAATCTATTTGTAAAAAATTGTAGGCCAAGGTATGCAAATTTAACAAAGTTGTCTCATATTTGCATTACATATATAAAGTAATTGTGCATTTATCATTTGTATAGTAATGCAGTATTTGAAAATCAGCATTTGAGTTGTTTAAGGTCATGTCAAGTCACCAAATCACATATTCTAACATTCTTAACAGTAAACCATAAACTTTAGGCATTATTACCATAGACTCCAGCTGACCAACTATACCCAGAGAAGGACACTATAGACAGTCTCTTTACACAACCTGGCACCATCCCTAAAACGTAGTACGCCTAGGGTTTAGAGCATAATTCTATAGCAGTTATGGATATTCATGAATTTGTTTCTTTGAATTTCAGCTGTTTCACATCTATAGCACATCGCTATATGACAAGTATCAGGGGGTAGTTGATATGATATTCAGGTATGTTAAAATGACATTCACAATGAAAACTCATAATATTGATTACCATTACATTTCACATAATATTATACTACATCTTTAAAAAACAAGTACCAGTATTTACACATTTCTACTTGTTATTAAAGTTGTTCTCATTTTTTGCAGCAATGGATCAGTCATTGTCAATTCCACTCTGATGTTTGGGAGCACCAATCAAATAAATACTGCTTTGATCAAAAACACATTTAACACTAATATCAAAACATATCGATCAAAAGTGTTTGACCTGGATATGACCTTTCCTAAAGGTAAAGAATATATCCAAATGTCTTATTTATATTGTACATCATCTGGTTCATTTGTATGTTAATAAACATAACTTGTATTGAAAAATATCTTGAAAGCTATTTGCACTCTGATATAATAGGACATTCACAAATATTTTCTTAATCTTTTAGGTCAAATTCCAATAGAAGCCACTCTGCTTCAAGTATCACCTATTGCAGCCATTGCACCACTACATACCCCAGGTGTCCAAGCTGGAGTTGCTAGCCAAAGGTCTAGGGAAGCAAATAGAAAGATTATTATGAATAACATTATTCTTACAGCAAATGACAATACCAAAGAATACCAATCCAGAAATAGTGCTGGAGACCCTACCACAACACATAGTAGTGAAACCACCACCCATAGTACTGGAGACCATGCCAAAACAC